>NC_046083.1:5987239-6158847 GCF_010993605.1 Petromyzon marinus
GTGGGTGAGCGGGTGAACCGGTGAGTGGGTGAGCGGGTGAACTGGTGAATGGGTGAGCGGGTGAACTGGTGAGTGGGTGAGCGTGCGGGCGAGCTCACTCACCTTGCTGCCACAGTGTGAACTGGGCCCAGTCGCCCTTCTCGCGCAGATTCTCCTCCTCGGGGAGGAAGAAGCCGCTCTGGACGTCCATCGCAGCGAGCGCCTCGTCCCGAATGCCCCGCCAGCCACGCTCCAGCGCCTGGGATGGAGGGTGGGGGGGCACCGGGTGGGAGGGGGGGGGGTCAGGCACTGCCTGCTGCCCCCCGCGATGTCTACAACCACCCCCCCCCCCCGGCTCCCCATTCGAGGGAGACACGAAAATGATTACTCCAGTCGCCCCACCCCCATGCGTGATCAAAGAAAAGAGGTCGGAACCGGGTGAATAATAGGACGTGTGCACACTACAGGGTGGCACGGGGGTGGCACGGGGTGGCACTGGGGTGGCATTGGGGTGGCACTGGGGTTGCACGGGGTGGCACGGGGTGGCACGGGGTGGCACTGGGGTGGCACGGGGTGGCATTGGGGTGGCACGGGGTGGCACGGGGTGGCATTGGGGTGGCACTGGGGTGGCACTGGGGTGGCACGGGGTGGCATTGGGGTGGCACGGGGTGGCACTGGGGTGGCACGGGGTGGCACTCGGGTGGCATTGGGGTGGCACTGGGGTGGCATTGGGGTGGCATTGGGGTGGCACGGGGTGGCACAGGGGTGGCACGGGGTGGCACGGGGTGGCACGGGGTGGCACGGGGTGGCACTGGGGTGGCACGGGGCTGCATTCAATCCACGGGCGGATCCGAGAGACGTAAACGGACAGCGACGGGCCACGTCTGTGCTGCCATCCCCTGGCGATCAGCCGGCGTGGCGGTGAACGTGCCGGCAGCGGTGGGGACGTTGGGAAATCGCAGCCGGCGTGGATGTACGCGGCACGAGCCCCGGGCTGCCAGCGGTGCAGCCCTGTGTCCCGAGCGGTGACCAACGACTGCTCTATGACCTCTCACGATGACCCCGAGAGATGGAGGCAGATTGAGTGCCAATAGAAAACTCCAGAGAGACGTGACAGAAAGCCAGAGAGATGGAGAGCAACAGATGGAGTGAGAATCAGAGACACACAAAGATAGAGACACAGAGACATGGAGAAACAGGAATATGCAGAGATAATTACAGGGAGCAAGAGAGAGAAATGATGCTTAACCTGTTTCTGAAGCAGCAACTCCGTGTGCTCTTTAATTAGCGTAAACAATTATTTATTTAATATTTCTGTCCTTTTAAGGTTACGTTTTTCATTCTCCTCTGCTGGCCCCATGACCTGGAGCTCTCTCGTGATCACACAGAGCCCCATAGACTCACACAGAGACCCACAGACTCACACAGAAACCCGTAGACTCACACAGAGACCCGTAGACTCACACAGAGACCCACAGACTCACACAAAGTGAGTGTGTGAGTGATCAATCAAGTGATCGAGCGAGTGAGCAAGTGAGTGAGCGAATGTTTGAGCGAGCGAGGGGGTGAGTGAGCGAGTGAGTGAAGGAGCGGCTGAGCGAGTGTGTGAGCGATTGAGCGAGCAAGTGAGTGAGCGGCGAGCGAGTGAGCGAACGTTTGGGCGAGCGAGCGAGGGGGTGAGTGAGCGTGCGAGCGAGCGGTGCGGTGCGGTGCGGGCCACCTTGACGAGCTCCGTGTAGCCCGTCTCGTGCGGCGTCCACCACGGCTGGGCCTTGAGGCCGCGCACGTTGTAGAGCGAGCGCTGGAACACGGAGGAGAAGTGGCCCTGCTCGTGGCCCTGTGCGTACCAACGGTACGCCTGGCGGGGGGGAGGGGGGAGCGTGGGGGAGGAAGGATAAAGGAGGGTGAAGGAGGATAGAGTACAGATGATGATGAGGGGAAGGGGAGGCAGGAGAAGGATGGAGGGAGGGGCATGAGGCAGGAGGAGGGAGGGAGGGGCATGAGGAAGAGGGAGGGAGGGAGGATGCAAGGAGGGGAGGGAGGGAGGGGCATGAGGAAGAGGGAGGGAGGGAGGATGCAAGGAGGGGAGGGAGGGAGGGGCATGAGGAAGAGGGAGGGAGGGAGGATGCAAGGAGGGGAGGGAGCCGTACGAGGTGCTTAGGACGATGGCGCCGCACTGTCAGGCAATGGCCGGTGCAGCGAGGCTCCGCCCACTCGCCACCCCCAACCGGCACGGTGCACTTGCCCCAACGGCGTGTTAAGGTCAGACGGCGTGGGGGATCTTTGTATTTGTGTTTGTGGGCGCATCCCCCCCCCACCCTCCCCCACCTCGTCGCGCTCCCCCATGCGCTGCAGAGCGTCTCCCAGGTGGAAGTAGAAGCGGCCGTCGTTCGTTCCTGGGGCCTCGGACTCCAGACCTGCCTGGAAACCGCAACACCACCACACAACCACAGTCATACAACCACACCACCACACAACCACAGTCATACAACCACACCACCACACAACCACAGTCATACAACCACACCACCACACAACCACAGTCATACAACCACACCACCACACAACCACAGTCATACAACCACACCACCACACAACCACAGTCATACAACCACACCACCACACAACCACAGCCATACAACCACACCACCACACAACCACAGTCATACAACCACACCACCACACAACCACAGCCATACAACCACACCACCACACAACCACAGTCATACAACCACACCACCACACAACCACAGCCATACAACCACACCACCACACAACCACAGTCATACAACCACACCACCACACAACCACAGTCATACAATCACACCACCACACAACCACAGTCAAACAACCACACCACCACACCACCACACAACCACAGTCATACAACCACACCACCACACAACCACAGTCACACCACCACACCACCACACAACTACAGTCAAACAACCACACCACCACACAACCACAGTCATACAACCGCACCACCACACAACCACAGTCAAACAACCACACCACCACACCACCACACAACCACAGTCATAGAACCACACCACCACACAACCACAGTCACACCACCATACCACCACACAACCAGTCAAACAACCACACCACCACACGACCACACAACCACAGTCATAGAACCACACGACCACACAACCACAGTCACACCACCATACCACCACACAACCAGTCAAACAACCACACCACCACACGACCACACAACCACAGTCATACAACCACACCACCACACAACCACACAACCACAGTCATACAACCACACCACCACACCACCACACCACCACAGTCATACAACCGCACCACCACAGTCATACAACCGCACCACCACACAACCACAGTCATACAACCGCACCACCACACAACCACATTCATACAACCACACCACCACACAACCACAGTCATACAACCACACCACCACACCACCACACAACCACAGTCAAACAACCACACCACCACACAACCACAGTCACACCACCACACAACCACAGTCATACAACCGCAACACCACACAACCACAGTCATACAACTGCACAGTCATACAACTGCACAATCGTGTAACTAAATAATCGCACATCCATACAAGTGCCCAATTAATTAATCAGGTGACTCGACAAATCGGTGTTCGTGTATGCGAGTGTGTATGCGTGTACGCGAGTGTGTGTGCATGTAAGTGTGCGTGTGCGTGCGTGGGTATGTGCGTTTGTATGTATGTCCATATGCAGCTGTCCGTGTGCATGTACGCGAGTGTGTGCGTGTGCGCGAGTGTGCGTGTGTGCGCGAGTGTGTGCATGTACGCGAGTGTGTGCGTGTGCGCGAGTGTGTGCGTGTTCGCGAGTGTGTGCGTGTTCGCGAGTGTGTGCGTGTGCGCGAGTGTGCGTGTGTGCGCGAGTGTGCGTGTGTGCGCGAGTGTGTGTGTGTTCGCGAGTGTGTGTGTGTTCGCGAGTGTGTGCATGTACGCGAGTGTGTGTGTGTTCGCGAGTGTGTGCATGTACGCGAGTGTGCGTGTGTGCGCGAGTGTGCGTGTGTGCGCGAGTGTGTGCGTGTTCGCGAGTGTGTGCGTGTGCGCGAGTGTGTGCGTGTTCGCGAGTGTGTGTGTGTTCGCGAGTGTGTGTGTGTTCGCGAGTGTGTGCATGTACGCGAGTGTGTGCGTGTTCGCGAGTGTGTGCGTGTGCGCAAGTGTGTGTGTTCGCGAGTGTGTGCGTTCGCGAGTGTGTGCGTGTGTGCGCGAGTGTGTGTGTGTGTGTGCGCGAGTGTGTGTGTGTGTGTGCGCGAGTGTGTGCGTTCACGAGTGTGTGCGTGTGTGCGCGAGTGTGCGTGTGTGCACGAGTGTGTGTATGTACACGAGTGTGCGTGTGCGCGAGTGTGCGTGTGCGCGAGTGTGCGTGTGTTCGCGAGTGTGTGCGTGTTCGCGAGTGTGTGCGTGTGCGCAAGTGTGTGTGTGCGCGAGTGTGTGTGTGTTCGCGAGTGTGTGCGTGTGCGCAAGTGTGTGTGTGCGCGAGTGTGTGTGTTCGCGAGTGTGTGCGTGTGCGCGAGTGTGTGTGTTCGCGAGTGTGTGTGTGTGCGCGCGAGTGTGTGTGTGTGTGCGCGAGTGTGTGCGTGTGCGCGAGTGTGTGCGTGTGCGCGAGTGTGTGTGTTCGCGAGTGTGTGCGTGTGCGCGAGTGTGTGCGTGTGCGCGAGTGTGTGTGTTCGCGAGTGTGTGCGTGTGCGCGAGTGTGTGTGTGTGTGCGCGAGTGTGTGCGTGTGCGCGAGTGTGTGTGTGTGCGCGAGTGTGTGCGTGTGTGTGCGCGAGTGTGCGTGTGCGCGAGTGTGTGTGTTCGCGAGTGTGTGTGTGTGCGCGAGTGTGTGCGTGTGTGTGCGCGAGTGTGCGTGTGTGCGTGTGTGCGTGTGCGCGAGTGTGTGCATGTACACGAGTGTGTGCGTGTGCGCGAGTGTGCGTGTGTGTGCGCGCGAGTGTGTGTGTTCGCGAGTGTGTGCGTGTGTGTGCGCGCGAGTGTGCGTGTGCGCGAGACTCGCCCGCAGGAAGGGGATGCTCTCAGCAATCTTGTTCTCCGCCTTCAGGATGAACCCAAAGTGCACCTTCGCAAATCCATCGTCCGGAGATCTGGCCAGAACCTACAAAGACAAAGATCCCCCGTGTAGTCTTAACAGACTGCCGGCATCGCACACGAGGGGGGTGGGTGGCCAGGACCACGCCCGACCGCCTTTGTCTCCCCAGTGACGATGTTTTTAACCACCGCACCAGGCGCTCATTTTTAGGCCGAGTCGACTTAGGGGAGGCCCATGACCGGTTTTGGATAATCGTCACCGCTGTTGGCCGTGAGCGGCAATCGAACTTGGGGCCGCCGGGTTCGCAGCGCAGCGCGCAAAGCGCTACCGTACACACGTACACACTTACACGCGTGTACGTGTGTACGTGTGTACGTGTGTACGCGTGTACGTGTGTACGTGTGTACGTGTGTACGCACGCACGCACGCACGGTGCAAGCGCACATGCACGGAAGAGGACAGAGGCGGTGGAGGCGGCGGCGGAGCGGTATGGAGGGTTGTGGCGGCCGTGACCTGCTGACCTCCTCGTAGACGACCTTTGCCCCCTTGTTGTCTCCCTGCAGGAGCAGGGCGACCCCCAGCTCGTTCTGCAGCGCCACGTCGGCCGGGTACCGCTGCACCAGCTTCCTCAGCGCCGCCACGGCCGAGCGCATGCGGCCTGCGGGGGGGAACGGTGGGGGGGGTTACAAAGACAAAGACCACCCGTGTAGCTTCTAAGGGAATGCCAGGGCAAGTGCTGTTAAGGTGTGCCGTCCTTCCGCGCACTTCCTATTGGTGCGAACTAAGGTCAACGTGCGTCAGTACGGGCATAGCGAGCAGCAGCGCCTATGAAGGCCGGCACGGCGCACGAGTGGCCAGGACCGCGCCCGGCCACCTTTGTCTCCCCAATGCCGAGGTTTACATGCCACATCAGGTACTCATTTGAGGCTGAGTCGACCTAGGGGAGGCCCAGCCTCCGGCCCAGTTCAAATGTTCGTCGCCAGTGTTGGCTGCGAGTGAGATTAGATTAATAACCGCTTTGTGCTCAGTTTGTTGTCCTTCCCCCGCACCTGCGATTAGCACGCTTGGCTACGTACGGTGCGAAGGAAGTTCAACATTCATACATGCATAAGAGAAGGTGATACAGCAAAAGGTGTGGACTAATCTCCATCTGTTCCATCTGTACGGGGACAGACCGTTGCACCCCCACCCACCCACCCACCCGCCTCGCTCCGCCGATGATCACAAAGGGAACCTGCCGTTTCCATTCCGAAATAAAAACTAATTTTATTTGCAGTGCAGAAAGGAAACAGGACTCATCGGCAGTGGGGAGTCGTGCGACTTCACGGCAAGTGAACGATCACAATTCCCCCACGCAAATCGGACGAATTCAGCAAACATCAATCGACGTCACGGGGGGGGAGGGGGCTGACATTTGGCAAAACGAATGCCTACCGTATGAGAACCAAAACCGTGAAAGAGCAGAGGCTAAATAACAACGAAGGTACGTGGGGTGTGGTTGACTCGGAACAAAATGTAATCAACTAAATAATTATTCAACTGCCGCTGGTAGTGCCATTCACTTGTCAAGGGGGAAAAACAGAGTCTCAAGGCTCGTTGTCAAGAGGGGGCTGCTTTAAACCGCGGTGAACGACCACGGGCAACAAAAATCGTCGCGAGCATTTTTCAACGCGCCGGGCCCAAAATTCGGGCGATGGGGGCAACCGTTTTGTAATTTTTTTTCCTTTTTAAACGGTTGTTGCGCGGATGACAAGACCACGTAAGTACGAGTCGCTCTATCTGCGACGCGACGACGTCTTGGCCTGAACTCTGCCGTGCGATCTCATTGGCCCATATTTCTGGGCTGGGTCCAAAAACACAAATGGGGGGGGGGGGGGGTGGGGGTGGGTCAGGGTGAGCAAGACTCCTTTGGGGGGCTGTGCCGAACATGTGGGGACTCAATGCCAGCCGAGAGCTTAAATAAGCAATCAAGCGTACTCAGAGGTGATAAGATATATATTTTCATTAAAAAAACATTTGTACTTTTTAAACTCTTGATCACATTTGCAATTTTTTCCAGGGCAGACCGGCCCCCACCGCTCCTCGGAATGGACTGGCCCACCGGGAATTTGCCCCATGGACTGCTGCCCCTATGGGTCAGTCCAGGTCCTGCTACACTGGGATGTCTGGCCAATTTTAGCGTCTATTTCGCTAACTCTCCCTGCCTTCTCTCTGCCTTCTAACCCACTCCCCCTCCCCCTCTCCTTCTCTCCCTCTGTCTCTCCCCCGCTTTAAGCGAGAGTTCAGTTTGTACGTCCAGCAGCGTAGGGCCTCCCGCTGCAGTAATCAGAGAATGTATTTTATACTGGAGGAATCCGATGAGCTATAAAGCTCTTTTTCACAGATGTCCGGTAATGTTCTCCAGCAGAATTTGTTTACGCAGCTAAAGCGCCTGGACTGGTTTTGACTTCTGCGACTCAACAGCAGGGTGAGGCGACGTCATCTTCGCAGGGACATTCCTCGATACGCGTGCCGGCCTTAACAGGCGCCCGCCAAAGGAGGGAGCTCCATCTTCATCAGCATAATCATCGTCTATCCACTGCTGGATGAAGGCCTCTCTCCCCCAAGCCATCGCACCCCCTCCCCCCGCGAGATCCCGATTCCATCGCTCCATCTCCATCTGGCTTGCCCCATCCCCCTCTTCCCCCCCCCCCCACTCCCCCCACTGCCCAACCCCCACCACCGCCCCCCTCCAATCCACGTCCGAAAAATAGAAGTGGCAGGAGCTGAATCGCACGACTCATCAAAATAACAATAGAGAGACGCTGCGACAGGAAATGTTTGCAAAAAAAAATAAAGTCCCGACGCCAATAACACGTTGAGCAATCGGTCCGTGGCGGTGATGACGTCGGCGACCGACCGCCCTGTCTTCTTGAAAATGTCAGCGTGCCCGTGGAGCAAGAGCAGGCGTGGGGTGAGCGCACGCCCCAGGGTACAATACTACTGCTGCAGCAGCAGCAGCAGCAGCCGGACCCGGCCATGATGTACCAGCGGGCGGCGGGTACAAAACTCCCTTCGCTCGTTGGGTGTCGAGGAGGAGGAGGAGGGAGCCGTACTCCCTGGCTCGCCAGGTGAAGGCGGTACAGCAAAGTAAGAAAGTTTGCTAATGTGCACTCTTATGAGTCCAGTCCATCACGAATGCGCACTGGTCGCACACTGAAGTAGGCTCTCAGGAACAACAACAACAACAACACCGCTTTGAGTCTGTTGCAGAACTGGCTCCGACTCAGGGATGCATCCCGAACACGAGCTGCTGCGCTGGCCGTGTGGCGCGAGGTTTCAACGCGGGCGCAGCAGGTCGCCGCGAGCCGTGGATCTGAGTCGGACTGGTCTCCATCTGTTCCATCCGTACCGGGATAGAGCGTTGCCCCCCCCCCCCTCCCACCCCCACCCCACCCCCCGCTCGCTCGCTCACACGCCGTGGGTTTTCTCGTGGCGATCCGGGTTTCCCCTCCCGTGCGCATGACCCTCTCACTCCATCGGCTGAAAGCATCTTCGCATTACAAAAATAAGCAAGACCCATGCGGCGGGACCCTCCTCAAGAGGACGTCTTGAGACTCGCTCGGCCCGTGCGCTGCCAGCGCATTGCCGTTGTCACGCCAACCCCCCCGAGGAATCCGCCGCTTACCATTCCTTCTCTCAAGCGACTCGGTGACATTTCGCGCGGCGGCTGTTGGGCAACATTACTTTGTGCTCACGCGTGTGTGCACATACGTGTGTGTGTGTGTGTGTCAACGTGTGCGTGTGCTCAACTCGGCCTCAAATGACCACCTGGTGCGGTGTGTAAACATCGCCACTGGGGAGACGAAGGCGGCCAAGCGTGGGGTGTTGTTTATCCACCCCCCTCGTGTACCGTCCCGGCCTTCATAGGTGCTACTCGCTAACAGCACTTGCCCCAACAGTCTGTGAAGGCTACACGGGGGGATTGTGTCTTTGTGTTGTGCGTGGGGAGCTGCAGTGCAGCGGTTCGGCGCGCTGCGCTCCGAACCCGCGCAGCCCGAGTTCGATTCCGGCTCACGGCCACCATCCATGACCATTATCTGCACCGGTCCTGGGCCTCGGTCTCAAATGAGTACGCTGTACCTCGGTGCCTCCTGTAAACATCGTCATCAGCACCGGGGAGACAAAGACGGCCGGGCGCGGCGCTCCCCGCGCCACCTCGCCCCTCGTTAGGTACGCCTTGCCGGCCTTCACAAGCGCTCGCTAACAGCGCTTGCCCCAACAGCCTGCGTGGGCTACGCTACGCTGCGGGTGCGGTGCCGTGGGTGGTAGGGGGGTAGGGGGGAAGACCTTTGCCTTGGTGCCGCGCCCATGTCAGGCGATTCCTGAGTGGCAATTCAGTTGACATCACTCGAGAAACAGTGCCCGCAAAGGGCACGGACGAGGGCCGCGGGAAAGTGGACAAATTGGGCTGCGGTGGCCGCAGACGTTGTAGGTCCTGGCGGTGGCGATGGGAGTGGCACCGTCCACCAGAACGAGCGTCGCGCTCCCCTTTTGCCCGCTACACAGGACGGCACGTGGGTTCGATCCGGGACCCTGGCAGTGCCTGTTTGTGCATTTGGGGTTTGCGTGTCTCTCCCTCTCTCTCTCTCTCTCCCCGTGGACGCGCGGTTTTTCCCTCCGCGTTCAGAATCAACGTCACGTGTCTAGGGCTTATTTGCCTGCTATAAATTCCCACACGATGATGATAAGCCACTTCTCGTTGGGCTATCATTTGTGGCCAGGTCACTTCCGAAAGAAACAGCTATATAGCCCAGTGGGCCTCATCTGGTAAAATAAAATTTAAAACATGTTTCGTCAAATAGTTTGGTATATTTGGAGTCTGCGTGTTCTCTTTCTCTCCCCTTGGCGGTCGCCGCGTGGATTTTTCTCCGAGTTCCTCCACCGATTTTGCCTCCAACCCCCCCTCCTCCACATTTAGAGACAACGCGCGTTTAGATTATTTGGCTGTTGACATGTAAACTCCTTTGTCAAGGCGCTCTGCGCCTCTCACCCAGCTTAAAATACGCCGCCAAGCTCAGCAGTGTTCATTGCAGCGCTGCCTTCTCGACAGCCTCTGTGTTCTTCACCTGAGGACGGCTGCTTGCGTTGCGGCCGAAACGTCGTGAGAATTTTATTATATAACGTTTTATTTATTTTATTTTATTATTTCCCTTCTACGTGACTTTACCGAAAGAACCGAGACTATTTTGGCTGCTGCTTAAAATTCCCACGTGCGACGACGATGACGATACAGGGCACCTCTCGATGGATGAGCTATCATCACGTGTGCCTCTGAAAAAAAAGCTCTGAGCTCAGTGGGCTTTTCTTGGTAAAAATAAAAGTTTTTGGGTCAGATCGCGTCGATGTAAACGCGCCGATAACCCATCTCCGCCCGACACAACCAAGCAGTTTGTCACGTGAACAAAACGGGCCAAGTAGTGACTGATTAAGCACGGACCGTTTGCCGCGCTGGAGAGTAAAAACCAATGCGATTTGAGTCAAATGACGATTATCGCTGGCGATCACCACGACCGGCATCGGCGGGGCGACTCACCAGAATTGTGGAGGTGGGCTAACGAGGCACCTACTCTTACGTCGATCTAACGTTTACATGACGAACAATAGCGGTGGCCGAGGCCCACACGTTCACTTTTCGTTTACACTTTGAGAGCGACGCAGCGGCTCAGCACGCCGTCGCAGAGCCTCGCGGGTTCCAACGCAGCGGCCGCCCCGGTAAACTAAGCCGCTCGCCCCCCGCTCGCCCCCCGCTCGCCGCCCACTCACCCAGGAACTGCAGCCGGTTCGCCTGCCGTCTCAGCGCCAGCTGCACCAGCTCCGCCGGGGCATCGGGGAGGTCGGCCACCTCCGCGTACGTTGCGATGGCGCGCATCAGCTGCTCGTTGCTGCGCCGCTTCTCCGCCAGGTCGTCCTCCGCCTGTCCCACGCGGTGGGGAGGGGAGGGGGGGCGGTGACGGTGGGAGGATGGCGGTTAGCATGGAGGTATAAGATTCAGCCTTGCCACCCCGCGCGCAGCTCCTGGTACCAGCCGGTCCCCGCCTGGACAGCTGGCACCAATACCAAACACCAAACACCAATACCAAACACCAATACCAAACACCAATACCAAACACCAATACCAAACACCAATACCAAACACCAATACCAAACACCAATACCAAACACCAATACCAAACACCAATACCAAACACCATACCAAACACCAATACCAAACACCAAACACCAATACCAAACACCAATACCAAACACCAATACCAACCCAATACCAAACACCAATACCAAACAACCAATACCAAACACCAATACCAAACACCAATACCAAACACCAATACCAAACACCAATACCAAACACCAATACCAACACCAATACCAAACACCAATACCAAACACCAATACCAAAACCCAAACACCAATACCAAACACCAATACCAAAACACCAATACCAAACACCAATACAAACACCAATACCAAACACAATACCAAACACCAATACCAAACACCAATACCAACACCATACCAAACACCAATACCAAACACCAATACCAAACACCAATACCAAACACCAATATCGACACCAATACCGAACACCAATACCAACACCAATACCGAACACCAATACCAAACACCAATACCAAACACCAATACCAAACACCAATACCAAACACCAATACCAAACACCAATACCAAACACCAATACCAAACACCAATACCAAACACCAATACCAAACACCAATACCAAACACCAATACCAAACACCAATACCAAACACCAATACCAAACACCAATACCAAACACCAATACCAAACACCAATACCAAACACCAATACCAAACACCAATACCAAACACCAATACCAAACACCAATACCAAACACCAATACCAAACACCAATACCAAACACCAATACCAAACACCAATACCAAACACCAATACCAAACACCAATACCAAACACCAATACCAAACACCAATACCAAACACCAATACCAAACACCAATACCAAACACCAATACCAAACACCAATACCAAACACCAATACCAAACACCAATACCAAACACCAATACCAAACACCAATACCAAACACCAATACCAAACACCAATACCAAACACCAATACCAAACACCAATACCAAACACCAATACCAAACACCAATACCAAACACCAATACCAAACACCAATACCAAACACCAATACCAACACCAATACCAAACACCAATACCAAACACCAATACCAAACACCAATACCAAACACCAATACCAAACACCAATACCAAACACCAATACCAAACACCAATACCAAACACCAATACCAAACACCAATACCAAACACCAATACCAAACACCAATACCAAACACCAATACCAAACACCAATACCAAACACCAATACCAACACCAATACCAAACCAATACCAAACACCAATACCAAACACCAATACCAAACACCAATACCAAACACCAATACCAAACACCAATACCAAACACCAATACCAAACACCAATACCAAACACCAATACCAAACACCAATACCAAACACCAATACCAAACACCAATACCAAACACCAATACCAAACACCAATACCAAACACCAATACCAAACACCAATACCAAACACCAATACCAAACACCAATACCAAACACCAATACCAAACACCAATACCAAACACCAATACCAAACACCAATACCAAACACCAATACCAAACACCAATACCAAACACCAATACCAAACACCAATACCAAACACCAATACCAAACACCAATACCAAACACCAATACCAAACACCAATACCAAACACCAATACCAAACACCAATACCAAACACCAATACCAAACACCAATACCAAACACCAATACCAAACACCAATACCAAACACCAATACCAAACACCAATACCAAACACCAATACCAAACACCAATACCAAACACCAATACCAAACACCAATACCAAACACCAATACCAAACACCAATACCAAACACCAATACCAAACACCAATACCCCGCCGCTCGGGAGCGGCGACGTCGACCGTCACCCAGCCTGGTGGCACACGGCCAATCAGCCACCCCCCCCCCCCCCCCGGTGTGCCCGCGGGCCTTGCGTGGAGCCTGTCCCTCGGCCTGGCGGCGAGGAGGGGCCGTCGGGGTGGCCTCACCTGAGCCTTCCCGTAGCGAGCGCGCGGGCTGCTGGGGTAGGTCTGCACAAGCTCTGTGAAGGCCTGGAGCGCCTCATCCATGGAGCCCTGGGGAAGGCGGCGGGGGTGGGCCGTGCCGGGGGGGGGGGGTTGGGTGCACAGCGGGAGGGAGAGGAGACTTAGACGCGCTAAATATTTCTTCCGACGCGTCCCATCGGCCCCCCGCGGCCTTCCTTATGGGAGCGCGTAATGTCAGCGGGAGCGGGCTCGGCTCGAGCAAGCTCTGGGACCGGTTTTCGACATTCAGTGCCTCGTCAGCGGAGCGGGTCACCTTCTTGCGGAGCTTCTCCGCGGCGTCCAGCTCCTCCTTGATCGCGCGGTCGAACTTGTTGAGGAGCTTCGGCTTTTTAGGCTTCGTCGGCGCTGGGGTGGCGCACGGAAAAATACAATTTTAAAAAAACGAACGAACGTGCGAAGGTGTTATCAGCCAATTAATGAATGTAAATCTGCGGGTCCTTGCGCGACTCTGCGGGTCTCTCAATACACTCGAGAACCCAGAATGATCACGACTCTCCTGCACGTGGGTCTCTACGCAAGCCCCCTTGTGTCTCTCCGTAAATCTACCCATTTCTCTATGTACGTCGATGGGCATCTGCGCAAGTCGCCGAGATTGAGCGGCCGAAACCGGGACCCGAACCCAGGCTCCCGATGCGCCTCCGACACGGCCGTCATGAGCCCTCGGAGCCCGGCCTGCCTCCCATCGGCTCCCGCATCTGCGGAGTCGTTCTTCCAAGGCGGCCTGGGTAGACACGCGGAGCGACTAGTGACGTCACGGCAAGCGCTGGCGGGGAGGGAGGGAGAGAGAGAGCCAGGGCAATCGGCCCTTGCTTTGATGGGCGATGTCGTTGTCGCTGCTGCGTCTCTCTCTCTCTGTGGAGGCACGGGGAGGAATTCACGCCCGTCCGTTGGCAGGGGGCAGGGCCGCGCGGAAGCATCATCGGAATTTATCGTAAAAAAAAAATATGGCCCCTTTCATCAAAGGACACGTGGCTCGGACGGATAGGGTGATGAAAGAGAGATGGGTGGGGTGGAGACGGGGGAGGAGAGAGAAAGGGGGTGTAAGAGAGAGACCCACAGACTCACATAAAGACCTTTAAACTCGAATAGAGATAGATGCACACTCAGAGACCCATAGGCTCACATGGAGGCCCACAGACTTACACAGAGACGTATTGACTCACACAGAGACTCAAAGACTCACAGAGACCTATGACTGACCGCCCGTCTCTATAAAATAAAAGCGTCCACCGTTTCTGTCGAAGCGTCCTGAGATGCGGTTACACTTGGACATCACCAAATAAATAAATCCAACCTCGCTGGTGCAACAACGCTCCCCTGTACTGACCCAGCAAATAGCTCACCGAGTCCCAAGAGACCCCTTGCTCAAGAGGGCCCCCCTGCTACACTGGCAATGTTTTTTTGGGGCCTCGAGAGTTTGGTTTCGCGCGGCAGGAGACCGGAGAAAAACCGAGCAACGCGCAACACCAGAGTGAGACGCACGCCAGGAGCAGACACCCACAGCTGCACAAACGCACAGGCGCGCGCACTCTGGGACGCAATGCTGTGCTGCCACCTCCTGGCCAGAGAGGGACAGGAGAGGGACAGGAGAGGGCGAGCGAGGGAGGGAGGGAGGGCCGCGGGAGCCAACGGGCGGAGAAGAGAAAACGCAAAGCAGAAGCGGGGAACATCTGAATCATTTGGCGGGACCCCGGGGTCCCGCAAAAATCAGGTCAACAATAATAATTATTATTTTTCAGTCCGTCCCACTCGTGACCCCGACAGCAACGCGCCGCCCGCCCAGACTCGCCGTGCCAACAAGCGCCAGCAGCAGCAGCAGCAGGCGGCGATCAACACGATGGGCGCCACCCCACCGGCCAAACGCGAGCCCCGGGGGGCGTCCGCCGCAGTCGCGCGCGGCGACGACGCCCTCCGGTCAGCCGTCGATCCTCAGCTTCTTTGCCAAGGCGAGCCCGCCCCCCAGGCAGTGAATTTAACGTGTTTATGTAATTTGTCAACTTTTTAAGAAACTTAGTGCCCCGAGTAGCTCTCGACGAGGCCGATCTATTGACACTAGTTTTGTTGTCGGAAAGGCAAGACTCGTGTCGCTACGCGGGTTGTCCCACCCCAGGGCAGTGATGGGACCCCGGGGTCCTGCCAATGCATACGCATGGATTCTGATACATGGAGACACAGAGAGACACAGGATGACGCAGGGAGACACAGGGAGACACAGGATGACGCAGGGAGACACAGGGAGACAGGGAGATACAGGGAGACACAGGATGACGCAGGGAGACACAGGAAGACACAGGATGACGCAGGGAGACACAGGGAGACACAGGGAGACACAGGGAGACACAGGATGACGCAGGGAGACACAGGAAGACACAGGATGACGCAGGGAGACACAGGGAGACACAGGGAGACACAGGATGACGCAGGGAGATACAGGGAGACACAGGATGACGCAGGGAGACACAGGGAGACACAAGGAGACACAGGGAGACACAGGATGACGCAGGGAGACACAGGGAGATACGGAGAGACACAGGGAGACACAGGATGAAGCAGGGAGACACAGGATGACGCAGGGAGACACAGGATGATGCAGGGAGACACAAGGAGACACAGGGAGACACAGGATGACGCAGGGAGACACAGGGAGACACGGAGAGACACAGGGAGACACAGGATGAAGCAGGGAGACACAGGATGACGCAGGGAGACACAGGATGACGCAGGGAGAGACAGGGAGATACAGGGAGACACAGGATGACGCAGGGAGACACAGGGAGACACAGGGAGACACAGGGAGACACAGGATGACGCAGGGAGACACAGGGAGACACAGGGAGACACAGGGAGACACAGGATGACGCAGGGAGAGTCGTCGGGGTGGCGAGGGTCGGGGTCGGTACTCACCAGGCTGCGCTTTGGGGGCCGAGTCCTGGGGGGTCGACGTGGGGGGCTCGTGTGGTGGCTGGGGGTCGCCGGGGCCCAAGGTCACGGGGGGGGCTGGGGGGCCCGCTTTGCGGGGTGAGGGGTCCACATTCTCACCACTCCCATGGTACCCTGGGGGTCGGAGACAAACATCCACCGTGAGGCCTCAACAGACTGTAGGGGCAAGTGCTGTGAGCGAGCGTCTATGAAGGCCGGCACGGCACGCGAAGGGGTGGGTGGCCAGCACCACGTCTGGCTGCCTTTGTCTCCCCAGTGTCGATGATCTTTTACACACCGCACCAGGTGGGCGGGAATCAAACCACGGTTGCCGGGTTCGTCGCGCGGGGCAAAAACCACCGCAACCTCTGTCAGAGGCGACCCGAGATGACGGCTGGCAGATGCACCACCTGTGGTCCCCAATGCGCCACGTCGCTGCGTTTTATCCGCCCGGCCCTCCGCTCGTTGTTGTGAGCACCGCGGTGGCCGCACCCTCACGCCGGGAGTGAACGAGATGAAGGCTCAGCTTCGACCGCTGGCTGTGCTTGGAACGCGAGCGTGACGGTGGCGGGTCAACGTCCGCGGTTGCGAAATATTCCGTCAACAAAGCACTCGCAGGACAACGGGTTGGAATGTATAGACGTTGTTTCGTTTGCACGAGAAAGGGCGGGCGACTGGTGGGAAGAGGAAGTGAAAAGGAGAGCAGCGATAGCAATCGCTGGGTCCTCCATCCGGCAGTCGGGCTGCGGGGAGTCGGATCCCATAGAGCATCCCTTTTCGCAAAGTGGTTATTCGTTTTGTTGACCGCCACCAAACGGACGGACGGATGATGCCCCCCCACCCCCCTTCTCCCCGAGTTAATCAATTAATCAATCCGGGATACGCATCACAGCAACCGCATGCCTCCGAGTAGTGAACACGTGGATGAGGCCTTCCACTGGTTAAACAAGCAGAATAAACATAATAAAGTATTAAAGCTTTCGTGACTGCATAAAATTACTCATTGTTTTTTTCGGTAAAGTCACGTGTGTAGAAATACAATAAAATTACGTTAAAACAAAAAACAATCACAACGTTTCGTGATTGTTTTTTGCTTTAATATAATTTTATTATATTTCTACATACGTGACTTTACCGAACAAACCAATGAGTGAGGATAAACATATTCATAACAGAGGGGTTTTTTTTTGGGGGGGGGGGGTTATATCACGTAAATGTGTGTAGTTAAACCCACCACCACCCGACACGGCCAGCTAGTAGGGTTTGTCACGTAAACAAAACGTGCCAACCAGCATCATCAGGCAGTTATAAGTACCGGCGAAACGTCGGACTCGAATTGTAAATGTCGTGGGGTTTACTCTCTGACACACCGGTGTGCTGTACTAGTAAGTAATTGGAATGTTTTGTTTACGTGACTAACTTTACTATAAGATGTTTTTTTAGGGTTAGATCGTGTAAATATATAAATGTTACGTCGTTAAAGCCACCACCCCCCGACACAGCCAACTAGTAAGGGTTGTCACGTGAACAGAACGTGGCCAATTCGTCACTAGTACAGCACACCCGTGCGTTGCAGAGCCAAGCCACAACATTTACAATCTGAGTGTCGTGTGGTGGCGGGTTTAACGACGCATTTATATTTACGTGATCTAACCGAATAAAACCTCTATTATGGAAAATATTGGTCGCGAAAACCTACGTGTTAATCGGGATAAATATGAGCACGCGTGTTCGTGCCACGTGTTTTGGTTGTTGATTCACAAACGCGGTTGGGGGGGGGGGGGGTGGGAGAGGGCAATGATCTCCACGGCTCAGGGAGTTGTGGAGTGGGGGTCAAGAGTCGTTGACCCCGAGGCCACTTGACAACAGGGCCCTCCCAGAAGTGGCCAGCGTAGCTCAGAGGGGGTCACAGATGTCGAGATCCTGGGGGTCACGTCCGGGTCCGAGCCACCAGCGCTTGACCCGCGCGGTCCCCAATGGCTTAGACACGGAGGGCCGCAGACTCGCCCGGGAGAGTCCCTCAATGTTCAGTCGGAGGATCCTTGCCTTGCCCTGGCAGGGCCTATCTGGCACATCGTCGTTCGGCCTTGAGCAGGGCGACTGGCGTGGCTTGGTGCTGCCGCTCTGGAGGCCAGGAGATCGGCGATCGACGTGCGGTCGCCGCATCGATGGCATTCGTCGCGAGCTCTCGCTCAGCAGAGTGTGGCGAGCGGCTCAAGGCTGCTGCCACCTTCCACTCCCGGGGCGGAGACGCAGGGCGACGAGAGGGCGCCGGGGTGGCCGTGCGGGCGGCCGTGCAGGCCCAGGTGACGTGCCGGCCGCCCGGCTTCCCGAAGACAATGAACGCAGTCGCCCGCGGTCACGCCCACGCCCACGCCCGCATTGCGGGCCAACTGTAACGACCGCTGGCCCGTGACGCCGCGCGTCACTGCGTCGGTCCAAGCGGGGTGCGTGGGAAAAGGTGTGGAAAGGAGGAGGCGGGGTGGGGGGGGGAGGAGGGGTTACACCCCCCCCGCATCTGCGATGCTGGTCGTAAAAATATCCGAACGCGGGGCGACCAAAAAAGTTTGTTTTGAGTTCGGGTAGTCGGTGGGGCGTGACGCGCGCAAGGGCGCGGGGGGAAGGGGCTCCGTGCGTGCGTGTCAGCCGACCCGTGGCACCTGCTGGGTCTGCCCCGTGATCTCAGTCAGTCGACCCGTGGCACCTGCTGGGTCTGCCCCGTGATCTCAGTCAGTCGATCAGTGGCACCTGCTGGGTCTGCCCCGTGATCTCAGTCAGTCGACCCGTGGCACCTGCTGGGTCTGCCCCGTGATCTCAGTCAGTCGATCAGTGGCACCTGCTGGGTCTGCCCCGCGATCTCAGTCAGTCGACCCGTGGCACCTGCTGGGTCTGCCCCGTGATCTCAGTCAGTCGACCCGTGGCACCTGCTGGGTCTGCCCCGTGATCTCAGTCAGTCGATCAGTGGCACCTGCTGGGTCTGCCCCGTGATCTCAGTCAGTCGACCCGTGGCACCTGCTGGGTCTGCCCCGTGATCTCAGTCAGTCGATCAGTGGCACCTGCTGGGTCTGCCCCGCGATCTCAGTCAGTCGACCCGTGGCACCTGCTGGGTCTGCCCCGTGATCTCAGTCAGTCGACCCGTGGCACCTGCTGGGTCTGCCCCGTGATCTCAGTCAGCCGACCCGTGGCACCTGCTGGGTCTGCCCCGCGATCTCAGTTAGTCGACCCGTGGCACCTGCTGGGTCTGCCCCGTCATCTCCTGCCAGCGGGCGTTCGACACTCCACGTGGCCTCAGGGTGCACATAGCCTGGCACAGGCGCCGCGGTGACGTCGCCCCCACTAAGTGGCGAATGGCGGCTGTGGAAAGCGGTAGCGTAGCGGTTAGAGAGCTGCTGTGCTACGAACCCGACGACCAGAGTTTGATTCCCGCTCACGGCCTACACCGGTGACAATTTTTTTTAATCGGCCCTGGGCCTCCCCTAGGTCAGGTGACCACCTGGCGTGGTTTTAAAAAAAATCGCCACGAGGGAAACAAAGGCGGCCGGGCGTGGTGATGGCCACCCATCCCCTTGTGTGCCGTGCCGGCCTTCATAGGTGCTGCTCGATCACGGCACTTGCACCAAAATTCTCGAGGCGATATGGGGGATCTTTGTCTCGTGCGCGTGTTTGCGCGTGGCTGCCACGCCACCATCGCGCCACCACCCGCCCCTCCACCTTCAAAGTCCCCATTCGATTTCCCGGCAGCGGTGGGCGTGGAAGGCGATCATCGGCTCCGGCTCCGTCCGCGCTCCGATGAAGACAAAGGGGTTCGTGCTGCGGGAGGCGCTGGTGGGTGGCCGATGGGCGAGGTCCGTCACAGAGTTGCAGCCAAAGGAGGGAAGGCCGTGTGGAGGTCAGGCGACCATTCGTTCACTCAGCTTGTTTCATTCTTTCCGGAGAGCCACGCCTAGCTGTAGGAGTTGTTGCCAGAACGGTCCTGCTGCTGCTGGATTGGGTTTTACTCGTCAACGTGCTTTTAGCTTTAAATCGAAATTTGCTTTTAGCAGATTTAGCGATAGACGTTTTTTTTTATTATTATTATACCGACGTGGGAGGAAACTGGAGCACAGGGGCAAAACCCCCACCTTGCGCAAGGGAGCAACACTCGATCCCCCCCCCCCCCGCAGCCCAGCCCCTCACAAGGCCTACCGGAGAGCGTGCCGGAATCCGCCCACCCCAGCACGATAATCGCGACGGCGAGGACGGCAGCGAGCACGGCTGCTACGGTGACGACAGCGGTGAGGGTGAGCCATCGTCGTCCCATCCCTGCCCCCTCCTCATTGTCAGCTCGTCGCGAGGCCGTGGGGGGCCCCGACGAGGTGGATGAGGTGGCCGGCTGGCTCCCATCTAGTGGGGACGCGAGCGTTGGGGCGGAGAGAACGAGAGACAACGTTAAAGTCCCGCGGAAAAAATAGGCGCATGAAAATGAAGTATGATGGGTTAAAACTCACTCACTCGCTTACCCACCCACGCTTACACCCACTCACTCACTTACCCACCCACCCACACACCCACTCGCTCACTTACCCACCCACACACCCACTCGCTCGCTCACTCACTCACCCACTCACTCACTTACTTACCCACCCACCCACACACCCACTCGCTCACTCACTCACTCACCCACTCACTCGCTTACCCACCCATGCTTACACCCACTCGCTCACTCACTCACTTACCCACCCACGCATACACCCACTCACTCACTTACCCACCCACCCACACACCCACTCGCTCGCTCACTCACTCACCCACCCACTCACTTACCCACCCACACACCCACTCGCTCTCTCACTCACTCACTTACCCACCCACCCACACACCCACTCGCTCGCTCACTCACTCACTTACCCACCCACTCACTCACTTACCCTCGCATACACACATCAACTGGCTCACTCACCCACCCACCCAACCACCCACTCACTCACTCACTTACCCACCCACTCAACCGTACATCCACTCGCTCACTCACTCACCCATCCACCCATACACCCACTCGCTCACTCACTCACCCACCCACCCACGCACACACTCACTCACCCACCCACCCATACACCCACTCGCTCGCACATTCACCCACCCGCTCACTCGCTCCTCAACACACTCACTCACCCACACACACTCCCAATCACCCACCGACTCAATCACCCACCCATCCACCGACCCACTGACAGGTACAAGGAAAGCATTTACAGAGTGCACACACACGCACGGACTGTCTTAATTGCTCTTATTAATATTCGAGTGCGGCAGAGGACGTGTGAGCAGTGGAGTGTTGAACACGGCCAGAGAGAGCGAGAGAGAGAGTCACACGCGTACTTTGCTTCCGTTGGAGTTGCTTCGGGGTGCCTGAAGGGAGACACCAAGGGGGGAGAGAGAGAGAGAGCGCTGCAATGAGGGCACGAGACGTAACAAGCAATCGCATTCATGAAACAATAGCGATGTTGCGACGTTGGTGGTGGTGGTGGCGGTGGATCGTGGTGGGTGGTAGTTGGTTGGTGGTGCGTAGTCGGCGGTGGTAAGTGGTGGTTGTTATTGGTGGTGGTGGGTGGTGGTAGTGGGTGGTGATGGTTGGTGTGTGGTGTTAGGTATTGGTGGGTAGGTGGTGGTGGGTAGCAGTGGGTAGTTGGTGGTGGGTGGGTGGTGCTGGGGCGTGGCAGTTGGTGGCGGTTATCGGTAGTGGTGTGTGGGTAGTGGTGGTAGTGGTGTGTGGGTAGTGGTGGTGGTAGGGGTGAGTGGTGGTAATGGTGAGTGGTGGTAGTAGTGAGTGGTGGTAGTGGTAGTAGTGGTGGTAGTGGTGGTGGTAGTGGTGGGTGGTGGTAGCGGTGGGTAGTGGCGGTAGTGGTGGTGGTGGTGGGTGGTGGTAGCGATGGGTAGTGGTAATAGTAGTGGGTGGTGGTAGTGGTGGTGGTAGTGGTAGTAGTGGTGGTAGTGGTGGGTGGTGGTAGTAAGGGTAGTGGTAGTAGTGGGTGGTGGTAGTGGTGGTGATGGTAGTGGTAGTAGTGGTGATAGTGATAGTAGTGGTGGGTGGTGGTAGTAGTGGTAGGTGGTGGTAGTAGTGGTAGTAGTGGGTGGTGGTAGAGGTGGTGGTAGTGGTATTAGTGAGTGGTGGTAGTGGTGGTAGTGGTGGTGGTAGTAGTGGTGGTAGTGGTGGTAGTAGTAGTGGTGGTAGTGGTGGTGGTAGTAGTGGTAGTAGTGGTGGTAGTGGTGGAGGTAGTTGTGGTGGTAGTGGTGGTGGTAGCGGTAGTAGTGGTAGTAGTGGTGGTGGTGGTAGCAGTGGTAGTAGTGGTAGTGGTGGTGGTAGTGGTAGTAGTGGTGGTAGTGGTAGTAGTGGTAGTAGTGGGTGGTGGTAGTGATAGTAGTGGTGGTAGTGGTAGTAGTGGTGGTGGTAGTGGTAGTAGTGGTGGTAGTGGTGGTGGTAGTGAGTGGTGGTAGTGGTGGTGGTGGTAGTAGTGGTAGTAGTGGTGGTGGTGGTGGTGGTAGTGGTAGTAATGGTAGTGGTAGTGGTGGTGGTAGTGGTAGTAGTGGGTAGTGGTAGTAGTGGTAGTAGTGGTGATGGTGATAGTGGTAGTAGTGGTGGTAGTAGTGGTAGTAGTGGTAGTAGTAGTGGTAGTAGTAGTGGTAGTAGTGATGGTAGTGGTAGTGGTAGTAGTAGTGGTAGTAGTAGTGGTAGTAGTAGTGGTGGTGGTAGTGGTAGTAGTGGTAGTAGTGGTGGTAGTGGTAGTAGTAGTGGTAGAAGTGGTGGTAGTGGTAGTAGTGGTAGTGGGGGTAGTGGGGGTAGTGGTAGTAGTAGTGGTAGTAGTAGTGGTAGTAGTAGTGGTAGTAGTGGGTGGTAGTAGAAGTGGTAGTAGTGGTAGTAGTAGTGGTAGTAGTGGTAGTAGTGGGTGGTAGTAGAAGTGGTAGTAGTGGTAGTAGTGGTAGTAGTGTAGTAATGGTAGTGGTAGTGGTGGGTGGTAGTAGTGGTGGTAGAGGTAGTAGTGGTAGTAGTGGTAGTAGTAGTGGTAGTAGTGGTAGTAGTAGTGGTGGTAGTAGTGGTAGTAGTAGTAGTGGTAGTAGTACTAGTGGTGGTAGTGGTAGTAGTAGTGCAGTAGTAGTGGTAGTAGTGGTAGTAGTAGTAGTGGTAGTAGTGGTAGTAGTACTAGTGGTGTTAGTGGTAGTAGTAGTGTAGTAGTAGTGGGTGGTAGTAGTAGTGGTAGTAGTAGTGTAGTAGTAGTGGTAGTAGTGTAGTAGTATAGTAGTAGTGGTAGTAGTAGTGGCAGTAGTAGTGTAGTAGTATAGTAGTAGTAGTATAGTAGTAGTAGTGTAGTAGTAGTGGGTGGTAGTAGTAGTGGTAGTAGTAGTAGTGGTAGTAGTACTAATGTAGTAGTATAGTAGTAGTAGTGGTAGTAGTAGTGGTAGTAGTAGTGTAGTAGTATAGTAGTAGTAGTGGTAGTGTAGTAGTAGTGGTAGTAGTAGTGTAGTAGAATAGTAGTAGTGTAGTAGTAGTAGTGATGGTAGTAGTAGTAGTGTAGTAGTAGTGTAGTAGTAGTAGTGTAGTAGTGGTAGTGTAGTAGTAGTGTAGTAGTAGTAGTGGTAGTGTAGTAGTAGTGTAGTAGTAGTAGTGATGGTAGTGGTAGTGTAGTAGTAGTAGTGTAGTAGTAGTGGTAGTGTAGTAGTAGTAGTGTAGTAGTAGTGTAGTAGTAGTGGTAGTGTAGTAGTAGTGTAGTAGTATAGTAGTAGTAGTGGTGGTGGTAACGAGGAGCGTCTCAGGGGTGGAGGGAAACGATTTCGGCTCTGGCGTCTAATCACGAATGGCGACAAAATACACAACAGGGTGACGGTGACGGTGAGGGTGACGGTGAGGGTGACGGTGAGGGTGACGGTGAGGGTGACGGTGACGGTGAGGGTGAGGGTTACGGTGAGGGTGACGGTGAGGGTGACGGTGAGGGTGACCGTGAGGGTGACGGTGAGGGTGACGGCGAGGGTGACGGTGAGGATGACGGTGAGGGTGAGGGTGACGGCGAGGGTGAGGGCGAGGGTGACGGTGAGGGTGACGGTGAGGGTGACGGTGAGGGTGACGGTGAGGGTGACGGTGAGGGTGACGGTGAGGGTGACGGTGAGGGTGACGGTGAGGGTGAGGGTGACGGCGAGGGTGACGGTGAGCGTGACGTTGAGGGTGACGGTGAGGGTGAGGGTGACGGTGAGGGTGACGGTGAGGGTGACGGTGACGGTGAGGGTGACGGTGAGGGTGACGGTGACGGTGAGGGTGACGGTGAGGGTGACGGTGACGGTGAGGGTGACGGTGAGGGTGACGGTGAGGGTGACGGTGAGGGTGAGGGTGACGGTGAGGGTGACGGTGAGGGTGACGGCGAGGGTGAGGGTGACGGTGAGGGTGACGGTGAGGGTGACGGCGACGGTGAGGGTGACGGTGAGGGTGACGGTGACGGTGAGGGTGACGGTGAGGGTGACGGTGAGGGTGAGGGTGACGGTGAGGGTGACGGTGAGGGTGACGGTGACGGCGAGGGTGAGGGTGACGGTGAGGGTGACGGTGAGCGTGACGTTGAGGGTGACGGTGAGGGTGAGGGTGACGGTGAGGGTGACGGTGAGGGTGACGGTGACGGTGAGGGTGACGGTGAGGGCGACGGTGAGGGTGACGGTGAGGGTGAGGGTGACGGTGAGGGTGACGGTGAGGGTGACGGCGAGGGTGACGGTGAGGGTGAGGGTGACGGTGAGCGTGACGGTGAGGGTGACGGTGACGGTGACGGTGAGGGTGACGGTGAGGGTGACGGTGAGCGTGACGGTGAGGGTGACGGTGAGGGTGACGGTGAGCGTGACGGTGAGGGTGACGGTGACGGTGAGGGTGACGGTGAGGGTGACGGTGAGGGTGAGGGTGACGGTGACGGTGAGGGTGAGGGTGACGGTGAGGGTGACGGTGACGGTGAGGGTGACGGTGAGGGTGAGCGTGACGGTGAGAGTGACGGTGAGGGTGACGGTGAGTGTGATGGTGACGGTGAGGGTGACGGTGAGGGTGACGGTGACGGTGAGGGTGACGGTGAGGGTGAGGGTGACGGTGAGGGTGACGGTGACGGTGAGGGTGACGGTGAGGGTGACGGTGAGGGTGACGGTGAGGGTTACGGTGACGGTGACGGTGAGGGTGACGGTGAGGGTGAGGGTGACGGTGAGGGTGACGGTGAGGGTGACGGTGAGGGTGACGGTGAGCGTGACGGTGAGGGTGATGGTGAGGGTGAGGGTGACGGTGAGGGTGACGGTGACGGTGAGGGTGACGGTGAGGGTGACGGTGAGGGTGAGGGTGACGGTGAGGGTGACGGTGAGGGTGACGGTGAGGGTGACGGTGAAGGTGAGGGTGACGGTGAGGGTGAGGGTGACGGTGAGAGTGACGGTGACGGTGAGGGTGACGGTGAGGGTGACGGTGAGGGTGAGGGTGACGGTGAGGGTGAGCGTGACGCTGACGGTGAGGGTGAGGGTGACGGTGAGGGTGACAGTGAGGGTGACGGTGACGGTGAGGGTGACGGTGACGGTGAGGGTGACGGTGAGGGTGACGGTGAGGGTGACGGTGACGGTGAGGGTGACGGTGAGGGTGACGGTGAGGGTGAGGGTGACGGTGAGGGTGACGGTGAGGTTGACGGTGAGGGTGACGGTGACGGTGAGGGTGAGGGTGACGGTGAGGGTGACAGTGAGGGTGACGGTGAGGGTGACGATGAGGGTGACGGTGAGGGTGACGGTGAGGGTGACGGTGAGGGTGACGGTGAGGGTGACGGTGAGGGTGACGGTGAGGGTGACAGTGAGGGTGACGGTGAGGGTGACGATGAGGGTGACGGTGACGGTGACGGTGAGGGTGACGGTGAGGGTGACGGTGAGGGTGACGGTGAGGGTGACGATGAGGATGAGGGTGACGGTGACGGTGACGGTGAGGGTGACGGTGATGGTGACGGTGAGGGTGACGATGAGGGTGACGGTGACGGTGAGGGTGACGGTGGCATGGTGGTGGTTGGGGGGGAGCGGTAGTGTAGTTGCGGTTAGCGCTATGAACCCGGCAGTGACCCGGGGTTCGATTCCCGCTCAACGGCCCACACCAAGTGACGATTATCCGAACCTATCCTGGGCCTCGCCTAGGTCGACTCAGCCTCAATTGAGTACCTGGTGCGATGTGTAAAAACATTTGCAACGAGGGAGACAAAGGCGGCCGTGCGTGGTTGCTGGCCACCCACCCCCTCGTGTGCCGTACCGGCCTTCATAGGTGCTCGCTAGCAGCACTTGCCCCAACAGTCTGCGAAAGCTACACGGGGAATCTCTGTCTTTGTTGGTGGATGGTGGTGGATGGCAATGGTGGGTCGAAGCAGGTTCTCCCACTGCCGCAACACCTAAATACCGCAACCTGCCACCACGGTTCTCAGAACGCGCCACAACAAACCCCCCCCCCTTCTACCCCGAGGCTTCGAAAACAAACGTGCACATCATGCGGCTATCAAAAGCAGCAGCAACAACAACAATCACGAATGTCACCAAGGTGGTGGAGCGGAGGGCGCGATGGTTAGCACGCTCGGCCTGCAACTCCCGATCGCCGGGACGCAAACCAACGCCGCTCGTCGACAGCAACGGCGAGTCTGCGCGTGTGGCCTCATTTGGAAAATATTGACACTGTAATAGGTGACGTTTCGGGCAATGGCCCTTCTTCGGAGCACTTGCACAGAGGGGTCAGAGAGGTCGACTCCTCCGTGGGGCTGTGTACAGTGGGGGAAATAAAGTATTTGATCCGCTGCTGATTTTGTACGTTTGCCCACTGACAAAGAAATGATCGGTCTATAATTTTAATGGTAGGTTTATTTGAACAGTGAGAGACAGAATAAGAACATGAAAATCCAGAAAAACGCATGTCAAAAATGTTATGAATTGATTTACATTTTATTGAGGGAAATAAGAATTTGACCCCTCTGCAAAACACGACTTAGTACTTGGTGGCAAAACCATTGTTGGCAATCACAGAGGTCAGACGTTTCTTGTAGTTGGCCACCAGGTTTGCACACATCTCAGGAGGGATTTTGTCCCACTCCTCACTGCAGATCTTCTCCAAGTCATTAAGGTTTCGAGGCTGACGTTTGGCAACTCGAACCTTCAGCTCCCTCCACAGATTTTCTATGGGATTAAGGTCTGGAGACTGGCTAGGCCACTCCAGGACCTTAATGTGCTTCTTCTTGAGCCACTCCTTTGTTGCCTTGGCCGTGTGTTTTGGGTCATTGTCATGCTGGAATACCCATCCACGACTAATTTTCAATACCCTGGCTGAGGGAAGGAGGTTCTCACCCAAGATTTGACGGTACATGGCCCGTCTATCGTCCCTTTGATGCGGTGAACTTGTCCTGTCCCCTTAGCAGAAAAACACTCCCAAAGCATAATGTTTCCACCTTCATGTTTGACGGTGGGGATGGTGTTCTTGGGGTCATAGACAGCATTCCTCCTCCTCCAAACACGGCGAGTTGAGTTGATGCCGAAGAGCTCCATTTTGGTCTCATCTGACCACAACACTTTCACCCAGTTGTCCTCTGAATCATTCAGATGTTCATTGGAAAACTTCAGACGGGCATGTATATGTGCTTTCTTGAGCAGGGGGACCTTGCGGGCGCTGCAGGATTTCAGTCCTTCACGGCGAGTCGTGTTACCAATTTTTTTCTTGGTGACTTTGGTCCCAGCTGCCTTGAGATCATTGACAAGATCCTCCCGTGTAGTTCTGGGCCGATTCCTCACCGTTCTCATGATCATTGCAACTCCACGAGGTGAGATCTTGCATAGAGCCCCAAGCCGAGGGAAATTGACAGTTCTTTTGTGTTTCTTCCATTTGCGAATAATCGCACCAACTTTTGTCACCTTCTCACCAAGCTGCTTGGCAATGGTCTTGTAGCCCATTCCAGCCTTGTGTAGGTCTACAATCTTGTCCCTGACATCCTTGGAGACCTCTGGTCTTGACCATGGTAGAGAGTTTGGAATCTGATTGATTGATTGCTTCTGTGGACAGGTGTTGTTAATACAGGTAACAAGCTGAGATTAGGAGCACTCCCTTTAAGAGTGTGCTCCTAATATCAGCTCGTTACCTGTATAAAAGACACCTGTGAGCCAGAAATCTTTCTGATTGAGAGGGGGTCAAATACTTATTTCCCTCATTAAAATGCAAATAAATTTATAACATTTTTGACATGCGTTTTTCTGGATTTTCTTGTTGTTATTCTGTCTCTCACTGTTCAAATAAACCTACCGTTAAAATTATAGACTGATAATTTCTTCGTCAGTGGGCAAACGTACAAAATCAGCAGGGGATCAAATACTTTTGTTCCCTCACTGTAGCTGTGCATCTCTGCGCGTTTCGATAGCTGCACATCATCTCCGTGTTGTTCCTCCATCATCTGCACAGTGATCATCTACCACCCCTCACTGCTGCAGCCTCCACGCAGCGCTGGGTCACAGGGACAGCGGCGTGCGTAGACGCTGCAGAACCCCTCCAGTGGAGGCGCTTCTGCCAGCAGTGACGTGAGAAAGACGTTGCGGCGCTGCGCCTTTACAACACAGAGACGAAAACGAATGCAGTCTCGTTTAAGCGAATACAAATTATTTGCTCAATATTAGAAAGTTACAATTCAGCCGATTACCATCGCTGGCTTACAGACCACTCCCCGCACACTGTTGTCGGTCATGGCGCCTGTTTGACCATACTTCACCACGCCGGTCATTCATTCGTTCATTGTCGGTAATGGCGAAGGGATGTGCCCCAAGGACAAGTCCAGATGTGACCCGGCCACTGACGTTGGCCGTCGTGTGGGCGGATTGAACTCAGGTCGCCAGGTTCACGGCATCGCGTGCCTAGTTAAAACACCGCCACCACCACACCCTGGATTATGTAAAAGTGTTTTTTGTTATTTGTTTTCTATTTTTAGATATTTTTTGTCGATCGGGGATTATGGTGAAAAAGATCGAGCCTCGAGTTTGTTTGGTTTAAGCTGCAAGTGAGAATCTCAAGAGACCAGGGTGGAGAGTTTCAATTGGAAGAGTGAGTGGGTGAGAGAGTGAACAGTGGGCGAGATGGTGGATGAGTGCATGAGTCGGATGGTGGGTGGGTGAGTGAATGAGTGATACGGTGGGCGAGTGACTGATTGAGTGGGTGAATGAGGGGGGTGAGTGAGATAGTGGCTGAGTGACTGAATAAGTGGATGAGTGAACGAGTCAGATGGTGGGTGGGTGAATGAGGGGGGGGGGTGAGTGTGATAGTGGTTGAGTGACTGAACACGTGCATGAGTGAATGAGTCAGATGGTGAGTGAGTGAAGGATTGAGTGGGTGAATGAGTGGGTGAGAGTCAAACTGCAGGGGGTAAATGATTGAATGAGTTTAAGTTTACTGTGGAATTTATCGAAACATGTGATAACTCCAAATACCAGAAGTCTCATTTGCAAGAGCGAGTGAATGAATAAGTGAAATTGTGGGTGAGTGAATGATTGAGTGGGTGAATTAGTGTGCAAATTGGTGGGTGAGTGAGATAGTGGGTGGATGAGGCAAGTTGGTGGGTGAGTGAATTCGTGGGTGAATGAGTGGGTGAGTGAACTCGTGGGTGAGTGACTCAATGAGTGGGTGAGTGAGATAGTGGGTGAGTGACTGAATGAGTGGGTGAGTGAGCTAGTGGGTGACTGAATGAGTGGGTGAGTGAGATAGTGGGTGAGTGACTCAATGAGTGAGTGAGATAGTGGGTGAGCGACTGAATGAGTGGGTGATGAGATAGTGGGTGACTGAATGAGTGGGTGAGTGAGCTAGTGGGTGAGTGACTGAATGAGTAGGTGAGTGAGGTAGTGGGTGAGTGACTGAATGAGTGGGTGAGTGAGCTAGTGGGTGAGTGACTGAATGAGTGGGTGAGTGAGCTAGTGGGTGACTGAATGGGTGGGTGAGTGAGCTAGTGGGTGAGTGACTGAATGAGTTAGTGAGCTAGTGGATGAGTGACTCAATGAGTGAGTGAGATAGTGGGTGAGTGACTCAATGAGTGAGTGAGCTAGTGGGTGAGTGACTCAATGAGTGATTGAGATAGTGGGTGAGTGACTGAATGAGTGGGTGAGTGAGCTAGTGGGTGAGTGACTGAATGCGTGGGTGAGTGAGATAGTGGGTGAGTGACTGAATGAGTGGGTGAGTGAGCTAGTGGGTGACTGAATGAGTGGGTGAGTGAGCTAGTGGGTGAGTGACTGAATGAGTGGGTGAGTGAGCTAGTGGGTGACTGAATGAGTGGGTGAGTGAGGTAGTGGGTAAGTGACTCAATGAGTGGGTGAGTGAGCTAGTGGGTGACTGAATGAGTGGGTGAGTGAGCTAGTGGGTGACTGAATGAGTGGGTGATTGAGCTAGTAGGTGAGTGACTGAATGAGTGGGTGAGTGAGCTAGTGGATGACTGAATGAGTGGGTGAGTGAGCTGGTGGGTGAGTGACTGAATGAGTGGGTGAGTGAGCTAGTGGGTGAGTGACTGAATGAGTGGGTGAGTGAGCTAGTGGGTGACTGAATGAGTGGGTGAGTGAGGTAGTGGGTAAGTGACTCAATGAGTGGGTGAGTGAGCTAGTGGGTGACTGAATGAGTGGGTGAGTGAGCTAGTGGGTGACTGAATGAGTGGGTGATTGAGCTAGTAGGTGAGTGACTGAATGAGTGGGTGAGTGAGCTAGTGGATGACTGAATGAGTGGGTGAGTGAGCTGGTGGGTGAGTGACTGAATGAGTGGGTGAGTGAGCTAGTGGGTGAGTGACTGAATGAGTGGGTGAGTGAGCTAGTGGGTGACTGAATGAGTGGGTGAGTGAGGTAGTGGGTAAGTGACTCAATGAGTGGGTGAGTGAGCTAGTGGGTGACTGAATGAGTGGGTGAGTGAGCTAGTGGGTGACTGAATGAGTGGGTGATTGAGCTAGTAGGTGACTGAATGAGTGGGTGAGTGAGATAGTGGGTGAGTGACTAAACAAGTGGGTGAGTGAGATAGTGGGTGAGTTAAATAATTGAGTTTAACATGGAGTCTTCCGCGACCAATATTATTCATAATAAGGGTCGCGTGAGTATAAATGTTGTGTCGTAACCCTCCACCACCCGACACAGCCTGTAAGGTTTGTCACGTAAACAACGCGCCAATTAGTTACTTCAATAAGGTTTCCACACATCTGTAAGGTCTTTTCCTGAGGACGACCGCCTGTGTTGCGATCGCAACGTCGTGATATATATTATTTATTATTTTATGTTTCTACCCACGTGACTTTACCGAAAGAACCAAAGAGTATGGATTCCTGCAGTCACGAAAGCTTCAAATGAAGATTCATAAGTTACTACTTCAGCCCACCGGTGTGTTGGGAGAGTAAATCCATGACACTGGATTTACATTGGCAATGGTTTTACACATCGCACCTCATTTGAGGCCCAGTCGACAGCTCAGATAATCGTCACTTGCTGTTGGCCGTGGGCGGGAATCGAACTCGGCGCAGCGTAGCGCTGACCACTACACCACCGCTCCCCGCAGCGGCACATGGCAGTGTAAAGGAGTTGTTACCTGTAAAGGAGTTGTTACGCGTTTACAGTGGCACGCTGTGACACTCTCTTTTGGAAATGTTCCTCCATCTGGCCCGAGACTAACTCACACACCAAGACCCATAGGCTCACAGAGACCCATAGAATCACATATAGACTCGTAGACTCACATAGAGACCCGTAGGCTCACACGCAGACCCATACACTCACGCAGACTCATACTGACACATAGACCCAGGCTCAGAGAGCGATGATAGACTCACACACAGACCCATACACTTACATCGAGACTCATACTCTCACATAGAGACCCACAGACTCACAGAGTAACCATTAGACTCACATTGAGACCCATACACTCACCGAGACATGTTGACTCGCAAAGAACTTATCGACTCACACAGATACTCAGAGACACACACAGATACTCAGAGACTCACACAGATACTCAGAGACACACACAGAGACCTATAGACTCAGAGAGACCTATAGACTCACACAGATACTCATAGACTCACACAGATACCCACAGACTGACACAGATACTCAGAGACACACACAAAGACCTATAGACTCACACAGAGACCTATAGACTCACACAGATACCCACAGACTCACACAGATACCCACAGACTGACACAACTACTCACAGACTCACACAGATACTCAGAGACTCACACAGAGACCCACAGACTCACACAGATACCTATAGACTCACACAGATACTCATAGACTCACACAGATACCCACAGACTCACACAGAGACCCACAGACTCACACAGATACTCAGAGACACACACAGATACTCAGAGACTCACACAGAGACCCACAGACTCACACAGATACCCACAGACTCACACAGATACCCACAGACTCATACAGATACCCACAGACTCACACAGATACCCACAGACTGACACAGATACCCACAGACTCACACAGATACCCACAGATACCCACAGACTCACACAGAGACCCACAGACACAGATACCCACAGACTCACACAGATACCCACAGACTCACACAGATACTCACAGACTCACACAGATACCCACAGACTCACACAGATACCCACAGATACCCACAGACTCACACAGAGACCCACAGACTCACACAGATACCCACAGACTCACACAGATGCTCACAGACTCACACAGATACCCACAGACTCACACAGATACTCACAGACTCACACAGATACCCACAGACTCACGCAGATACTCACAGACTCACACAGATACTCACAGATACCCACAGACTCACACAGAGACCCACAGACTCACACAGATACCCACAGATACCCACAGACTCACACAGAGACCCACAGACTCACACAGATACCCACAGATATCTACAGACTCACACAGATACCCACAGACTCACACATAGACCCACAGACTCACACAGATACCCACAGACTCACACAGATACCCACAGACTCACACAGATACCCACAGACTCACACAGATACCCACAGACTCACACAGACTCACACAGATACCCACAGACTCACACAGATACCCACAGACTCACACAGACTCACACAGATACCCACAGACTCACACAGACTCACACAGATACCCACAGATACCCACAGAGACCCCCAGACAGACTCACACAGCGGCGTTCTAGGGTCCGGGCACCCTGGGTGACCGCGTGTGCGAGTGACTACTGAGTGTGAGAGAGAGACTGAGATTGCGAATGAGTGAGTGACCGAGTGAGTGACCGAGTGAGTGACTGAGTGTGAGGAGTGAGTGACCGAGTGAGTGACTGAGTGAGTGAGTCACTGAGTGAGTGACTGAGTGAGTGAGGACTGAGTGAGTGACTGAGTGACTGACCGAGTGAGTGACCGAGTGAGTGACCGAGTGTGAGGAGTGAGTGACCGAGTGAGTGACTGAGTGACTGACTGAGTGACCGAGTGTGAAGAGTGAGTGACTGAGTGAGTGACTGAGTGAGTGAGTGAGTGACCGAGTGAGTCACTGAGTGAGTGACCGAGTGAGTCACTGAGTGAGTGACTGAGTGAGTCACTGAGTGAGTGAGTGACCGAGTGAGTGACTGAGTGAGTGAGTCACTGAGTGAGTGACCGAGTGAGTGACCGAGTGTGATACCTGAATGGGTCACTGCTCCTCCTCCGTGGCTAATCTTGCTCTTCTTTCGCCTCCTATCCGCGTTCATCTCCGCTCTATCCGCTCCCTGTCCGCGTGCGTGTCTGTGTGTATGTACAGCCGTGTGTGTCTGTGTCTGTGTGTATGTACAGCCGTGTGTGTGTGTCTGTGTGTATCCCGTGTGTGTGTGTCCGTGTGTGTGTATGTACAGCCGTGTGTGTGTGTCTGTGTGTATCCCGTGTGTGTGTGTGAATGCGTGTGTGTGTGTCCGTGCCGTGAGACTTCACACGCGACCCACAGTGCACCTAGCCTGGCACGAGGCGGCTGTGCTGACGTCACGGACACTTAGTGGTGAATGGCGGCTGTTGTTGACTGCCTGTTGTTGTTGTCTGTGGGTATGTAAGCAGCACAGCGTGTATACTGTTAACAGGACTGTGTATATACTGTCTGTGTAGATGCGTGTCTGTGCACGTGTGTGTCCGTGTGCCAATAAGTTGTGTGTCTTTGTCTGTGTACACACTAACACTCGCCTGCACAGCCGACACACACACACAGACACGACTACACGCACGCATCAACAACCACCGTGGCCAACACCACCACGACCCCAACTCATGTGTCGGAAGAACGGAGGCTGCTGTCACATGCAAACCGTGCTCATGTTTGTAATGATTAGCCCGGAGGGGCGAAGGGATGGGTGGTGGTGGATGGTGGTGGTTGGGTGGGGGTGGTGGTGGGTGGGTGGGGTGGTGAGTGGGGGTGGTGGGTGGGTGGGGGTGGTGGGTGGGGGGTGGTGGTGGTGGTGGGTGGGGTGGTGGGTGGGGTGGGAAGCAGTGGAACAGATTTTTTTTATTTTTCTAAACCAAACAGCGCTAGAGAGAGGCGCTGCAAAATAACAAAAGCCCGCTCCGCCGATCCGGCGGCGACTCCTTCATCATGTTCTGCGTGTCTGCGGTAAACTCCCAACGAATCGACTTACGAAGCGATTATTAGATTCGACTTGACGGCGCCGGGGCGTTGATTAGCGGTTACCGGAATCGAATCGATAACGACGCCTCCCGCCCCCGTCAGCACTCCATCCGACACAAAAATATAATCGATTACACACGCGGGACTTCATGCATCCAGTGAATCGATACTGACGACTTCCCTCCTCCCCCCTCGCCCCCCCCCCTCGCCCTCAACCTAGCCCCGCCCTCTTATCCCTAGCCCCTCCCCCTCCGTCATCCTCCGCCGCCGCCGCCCCCCCCCCACCGCGAAGGAATGCGTCGCCCCTTCCATTGTCCCTCCCTTACGTCACATCCGGCTCAGCACATCGCGCAATCCGATTGGCTGACGACAACCCCGGCCTCGTGTGTGTGTGTGGTCTCGTGTGCGTGCGTGTGGGACCGGGAGGGGTTCCGGTTTGGGTTCCATCAGCCCCAGCAGGAGCCGTGATCTGTCCACTGCTGGATGCTGCCACAGGAGCCGATGTCGTCCTTTGGGAGGATTGTGACGATGCAAGATCATCATCGCCATCGTCATCCAATCGTTGATTAACACTCTTTCACTTTAAGATTTTTCTTGTTCATGTTTTTTTGTTTGTTGCAGTTGCACCCGATTCAAGAGCCGAATGGCTCACAGGGCTATACCAAATAAATGAACTATGAACTATGGTTATATTTTTCGTTCACGTAGTCACGTAGGTAGAAAAAAATAAATCACAGGTCACGACGTTTCGATCGCAGCACGGTTGTGTTGGATGCACGAAGCCCCACCACGGTTGTGTTGCCATCGAAACGTCGTGAACAATTTTATTTTTTCCTACCTACGTGACTTTACCGAAAGAACCAAAGAGTATCGATTCCAGCAGTCACGAAAGCTTCAAATCAAAATTAATTAATAATCGAATAAATTTTGATTTGAAAGCTTTCGTGACTGCAGTCATTCATATTCTTAGCTCTTTCGGTAAAGTCCCGTTTTATGTTTTTTATTATTTTATTGTTTCCCTTCAACGTGACTTTGCCGAAAGAGCTAAGAATAATAATCGAATAATTAATTATTCATTCACGAATGACTAAGCAATCGATGTCACGATATAATCGATGTCACGATATGAACACTTTCAGATTTGATCTATCCACTGCTGGATGAAGGTCTCCCTCCCCAAACCGTGTCAGTAATAGCTGGGTTGTATTTTTTCCTTCACCATAGTTCACCATACTTCACCACTGTGGTCAGTGCGGGTTTGTGAAGCGAGTAGGATGAGGGAGGGATGGAGGGAGGACCGGTTCACAATATTCTGATATATTTTGATATATATGTATCAGCCAACCATCGATATCAGCCGCGGTCGGGAATTGAACTCAAGCCGTCGCATTCACTGCGCGGTGCGCTAACCACTGCGCCACCGCTCCGTCAGTTCCATCGTCAGCTATGATCTATCCACTGCCGAATAAAGCTCCCCCCCCTCCTCCCGCTCACCACCTCCTCGAAGCCGCTGCCATCCCCCACGATCATGCGATGCAAGCCATGGCAGCAGATGCGGACACCTGACGCACAAATGTGAACATTAAAAACTCTCCGTTTTGCGACTGCGGTCATGCACACACAAAGTCTGTGGGGAGGGAGGGAGGGAGGCGTGAATGAGAGAGGAGGACGGTGATGAGCGGTGCACCATGGCACCTCCTGGGTTCTGTCTCTGACCTCCTGACCTGCCGGCAGCCTTCGACGCTTCACGTGACGGCCTCACCGTGCAGCCTGGCCTGGCACGGGCGCCGTGGACGACGTCGCCATCACTGAGCGGCGAGTGGTGGGTACGGTATTGGTATTGGTACGGTATTGGTATTGGTACGGTATTGGTACGGTATTGGTACGGTATTGGTATTGGTACGGTATTGGTACGGTATTGGTATTGGTACGGTATTGGAATTGGTACGGTATTGGTATTGGTACGGTATTGGTATTGGTACGGTATATTTGTATTGGTACGGTATTGGTACGGTATTGGTATTGGTACGGTATTGGTACGGTATTGGTATTGGTACGGTATTGGTACGGTATTAATATTGGAGGTGCTGGTGGGAATCTCGTCGAGAGCCGCACGGCACAGGGGGGACACCGGTGGCGCGTTTGACGCCCCTCGAGCGGCACGGGGAGCAAAAGGGCCGAGAGATGATGACATTTTATCCAGGATAGAGGCTTCATTTTATTTTGTGAGGGTTAGAGCACGCAAATGTAAATGCGTCCTTAGACCCGTCACCGCCATTTACGATTGCAAATGTTGTGGGTTCACTCTCCGACACGCCGGTTTACTGAACTAGTTACGAAATGTTTTGGTTTACGTGACGAACCTTGCTAATTGTCCGTGTCGGGTGGTGGCCGGTTTCACGACGCATTCATAATAACCCAAAAAAAACCTCTATTATGGATAATATTGGTCGTGAAAGCCGGCTGCGTGTTACACTGGCGACATTTGGCTGTCTTCGTCATCACGGCTGTCCCCCCCCCCCCCCCCCCCCCCCCCGACGTGACGAGACCATCGACTCTTGCGGAGCGACGCTCACCAAAGTAGGAGAACTAAATACAGCTGCCCAGGCGTCAGGCACTGCTATTTCTCACTCACGCCAACCGCTGCTGGACGTAGCCTTACACGCCGAAGAGACCTCTGGGAGGCTCCCCTCGACTGAACATCTCTGAAAAAAAAGAGCTTAGCAGCTCATCGGATTTCTCCAGCAAAAAAGTTAATATTCCCATTCGAGTGGATGCCATCATGACCCAAGCTGGTCAAGATGTCTTGGAAGAGGGTGGCGGTTTTCAAGCTCGACCCCAGCGCTCGCGACGTGGTGATCGACTTATCGCTACTGTTCAACCCACTTGGGCCTGCTGGCTGGAATGAGCTGGGATACGTGGATTTTATTTAAAAATAAAAATGTGCTGATACCCGGAGTCGAACCCAGGAGATGCCGGCTCAGGCTACGTGAGTGTGGGGAGCGGTGGCGCGGTGGTTAGCGCGACTCACTACCCACCCGGCAACCAGGGTTCGATTCTCGCTCACGGTCGACATCAGCAACGATTATCTGAACCGGCCCCGAGCCTCCCCTACGTTGACTCAGCCTCGAACAAGTACCTGGTGCTCTGGGTAAACATCGCCACTGGGGAGACAAAGGCGGCCGGGCTTGGTACTGGTCACCAATCGCCTCGTGTGCCGTACTGGCTTTCATAAGTGCTACTCTTAATTCGCACTTGCCCCAAAAGTGTTAAGGCTATACGGGGGATCTTTGTCTTTGTGGGTGAGGAAATTGGAACTCAAAGCGTGCGCGAAGCGGCCGGCAGGGGGCGAGGCGGTGCAGGGAGGACGAGGAGCACCAACCACACTCAACACACAGAGGCTGACAACACAGCCACACTCAACACACAGAGGCTGACAACACAGCCACACTCAACACACAGAGGTTGACAACACAACCACACTCAACACACAGAGGTTGACAACACAACCACACTCAACACACAGAGGTTGACAACACAACCACCCTCAACACACAGGCTGACAACACAGCCACACTCAACACACAGAGGCTGACAACACAGCAACACTCAACACACAGAGGCTGATAACACAGCCACACTCAACACACAGAGGTTGACAACACAGCCACACTCAACACACAGAGGCTGACAACACAACCACACTCAACACACAGAGGCTGACAACACAGCCACACTCAACACACAGAGGCTGACAACACAACCACACTCAACACACAGAGGCTGACAACACAACCACACTCAACACACAGAGGCTGACAACACAGCCACACTCAACACACAGAGGCTGACAACACAACCACACTCAACACACAGAGGCTGACAACACAGCCACACTCAACACACAGAGGCTGACAACACAGCCACACTCAACACACAGAGGTTGACAACACAACCACACTCAACACACAGAGCTTGACAACACAACCACACTCAACACACAGAGGCTGACAACACAGCCACACTCAACACACAGAGGCTGACAACACAGCCACACTCAACACACAGAGGTTGACAACACAGCCACACTCAACACACAGAGGCTGACAACACAACCACACTCAACACACAGAGGCTGACAACACAGCCACACTCAACACACAGAGGCTGACAACACAGCCACACTCAACACACAGAGGTCGACAACACAACCACCCTCAACACACAGAGGTTGACAACACAGCCACACTCAACACACAGAGGACGAGGAGCACCAACCACCCTCAACACACAGAGGCTGACAACACAACCACACTCAACACACAGAGGTTAACAACACAACCACACTCAACACACAGAGGCTGACAACACAACCACCCTCAACACACAGAGGTTAACAACACAACCACACTCAACACACAGAGGTTGACAACACAACCACACTCAACACACAGAGGCTGACAACACAGCCACACTCAACACACAGAGGCTGACAACACAACCACCCTCAACACACAGAGGTTGACAACACAGCCACACTCAACACACAGAGGTTGACAACACAACCACACTCAACACACAGAGGCTGACAACACAACCACCCTCAACACACAGAGGTTGACAACACAGCCACACTCAACACACAGAGGTTGACAACACAGCCACACTCAACACACAGAGGTTGACAACACAGCCACACTCAACACACAGAGGACGAGGAGCACCAACCACACTCAACACACAGAGGCTGACAACACAACCACACTCAACACACAGAGGCTGACAACACAACCACACTCAACATGCAGAGGCTGACAACACAACCACACTCAACACACAGAGGTTGACAACACAGCCACACTCAACACACAGAGGTTGACAACACAACCACACTCAACACACAGAGGCTGACAACACAACCACACTCAACACACAGAGGCTGACAACACAACCACCCTCAACACACAGAGGCTGACAACACAACCACACTCAACACACAGAGGTTGACAACACAGCCACACTCAACACACAGAGGCTGACAACACAACCACACTCAACACACAGAGGTTGCCAACACAACCACACTCAACACACAGAGGTTGACAACACAACCACACTCAACACACAGAGGCTGACAACACAACCACACTCAACACACAGAGGTTGCCAACACAACCACACTTAACACAGAGAGGCTAACAGCCCAACCACAACAACCACACTAACAATACGACCCCCAGGCCTCACCACCTTCCACCCCATCACAGAGACTCACCTCACTACAGACAGACTGACCGCCACGACGCACTCACCACACTACGTGCTCGACAGCAAAATCCACTCAACTACACTCACCATACTGTAACATTAAACACACCAACTACGACAACCACACTCACCACTCCAACCACACACGAACATCTCAACCAGACCAACCACACTAACCACTCCAACCACTCCAACCACACACTAACATCTCAACCACACGAACATCTCAACCACACCAACCACTCCAACCACACCAACCACTCCATCCACACACTAACATCTCAACCACACGAACATCTCAACCACACCAACCACTCCATCCACACACTAACATCTCAACCACATCAACCACTCCATCCACACACTAACATCTCAACCACATCAACCACTCCATCCACACACTAACATCTCAACCACACGAACATCTCAACCACACTAACCACTCCAACCACACACTAACATCTCAACCACACTAACCACTCCAACCACACAATAACATCTCAACCACACCAACCACTCCATCCAAACACTAACATCTCAACCAGACCAACCACACTAACCACTCCAACCACTCCAACCACACACTAACATCTCAACCACACGAACATCTCAACCACACCAACCACGCCATCCACACACTAACATCTCAACCACATCAACCACTCCATCCACACACTAACATCTCAACCACACGAACATCTCAACCACACTAACAACTCCAACCACACCAACCACTCCATCCACACACTAACATCTCAACCACACGAACATCTCAACCACACCAACCACTCCAACCACACAATAACATCTCAACCACACCAACCACTCCATCCAAACACTAACATCTCAACCACACTAACCACTCGAACCACACACTAACATCTCAACAACACCAACCACGCCATCCACACACTAACATCTCAACCACACGAACATCTCAACCACACCAACCACTCCATCCACACACTAACATCTCAACAACACCAACCACGCCATCCACACAATAACATCTCAACCACACTAACCACTCCAACCACACCAACCACTCCAACCACTTTTTAATTTAATTATTATTATTGTGTTTTATATACTTACAAACCTCGCCGCCAGGCGTCAGGAGTCAAAAGGTCACGGGTTCAAATCCAACCGCCGGTATATTTTAAAAAACATTAACTTCAAAAACTATAATTTTCTTTACTTCGCCATTTGTAGCAGTATTTATCGGCACGGTTATGTACAATACAAGAATTCTAGAATTATTTATACAAGATGTGTTATTGTATTTAACAAAAAATGCATTTTAATACTGCAACGGATCTATGATTACTGGGAGCAACGTTAGTTTTAGCGTCACTCACGCTGCCAAAACTTTAATATGCAGTAGACACACAAATACGTTACAGTACAGTATCACATGTGATGTCATGTATGTCTCCACATATGAAATATAAGTTTATTAATGTAAATAAAATATCGCAGTAATCCTGTACCGTGATGAGCCATCAAAGGGCTCGCCATAGGCCCGGAGTGCAATACTCCACCGTAGCCACACGGCGGCGGCGGTCGATAGGTCGCGAGTTCAAATCCAACCCGATAAAAACTTTTTTTTAATGACTTTTAAACAATCATATTTACTTAGTCATTTGTTACGGTGTTTATCGGGAGGATGACATTAAACAAAATATGCTGAAAGTATGTACACCGAATTTGTTATTGTTTAAAAAGTAATTAACACATTGAAGATGTACGGCCGGGGGACAGGTAGCAGTTATATGGCCAGGATGTGCCGTTGGTTATCAACTGGCGCAGTGGCGCACTGGGCTAAGCCTCTCGACTTTTTATTAAGGGGGTCTAACGCAGGTTCCGGGAACCACCAAATTCGTAGGAGGGGCTTCCATTCAAAATCAATCCACTAGCATTAGGTGAGAAGGTGTCGCGCCTGCCTGTAGGTTCATTCAGTACCGTGATGCCTTAGGCCCCCTTTTTAATTTAATTATTATTATTGTGTTTTATATACTTACAAACCTCGCCGCCAGGCGTCAGGAGTCAAAAGGTCACGGGTTCAAATCCAACCGCAGTTATAATATACTTTAAAAATTCACTTCATAAACTATAGTTTTCTTTATTTCGCCATTTGTAGCAGTATTTATCGGCACGGTAATGTACAATACTAAAATTCTAGAAATATTTATACAAGATGTTGTTGTATTTTTTAAAAAGTGCATTTTAATACTTCAACGGATCTATGATTACGGGGAGGAACGTTAGTTTTAGCGTCACTCACGCTGCCAAAACTTTAATATGCAGTAGACACACAAATACGTTACAGTACAGTATCACATGTTATGTCATGTATATCTCCACAAAGGACATGTAAGTTAATGAATTTAAAATAAAATATTCCAGCAATCCTGTCCTGTGATAATCCACCAAAGGGCTCTGTGTGTTTCTCTCACCCCCTCGTATGTCGTGCCGGCCTTTATAGGTGCTTGCTCACAGCACTTGCCCCTACAGTCTGTTAAGGCTATACGGGGGATCTTTGTCTTTGTTTCTCTCTCTCTCTCTGTGTCTCTCTAGGTGTGTGTCTCTCTCTGTCTGTGTGTATCTCTCTCTGTATGTGTCTGTGTGTGTCTCTCTCTATGTGTCTCTCTCTGTCTGTGTGTGTCTCTCTCTGTGTGTCCCTGTGTGTGTGTCTCTCTCTGGTGGGGAGCAATAGTGTAGCGGTTAGCGCGCTGCACTATGAACCTGGCGACCTGTGTTCAATTCCCGCTCACGGCCTACACCAGTGACGATTATCTGAACCGGTCCCGGGCCTCCCCTAGGTCGACTCAGCCTCAAATGAGTACCTGGTGGGTGTGTGTAAACATTGCCACTTGGGAGACAAAGGCGGTCGAGCGTGGTGCTGGCCACCCACCCCCTCGTGTACCGTTCCAACCTTCAAAGGCGCTTGCTAACAGCACTTGCCCCTACAGTCTGTTAAGGCTATACGGGGGATCTTTGTCTTTGTGTCTCTGTGTGTGTCTCTCTAGGTGTGTGTCTCTCTCTGTCTGTGTGTATCTCTCTCTGTATGTCTCTGTGTGTGTCTCTCTCTATGTGTCTCTCTCTAGGTAGAGTAGTGACGGGCAGAGAGCTGTTTCAGGGGACGGGATGTGTCTGGGTGCGGGGTTGCCACACTTCGGGGCTGGCGACCCGCCACGCCAGTGCCGTCATCGCCCCAAGCGCCTCTCCTCTCACGTTCGGGTGAAGCTTGCGCTGGCAACGCTGCACGCGCCTGATGATTGATAAATCCGTCGCGCACTGCATTTGCCCAACGTAGGAACCCCCGTGTTCGATGTCGTAATGCATGGCAGCAAATATATTTAGAGATTTGAAGCTTTCGTGACTACAATGATTCGTATTCTTTGTTTTCTCTGTTCGGTAAAGTCACGTAGGTAAAAAAATAAAATACATTTAGTTTTGACTTAAAGCTTTCGTGACTGCAGGGATTCATATTCTTTCGGTATTTTAATATTTTAAAATAATATTTTATCGGTTGCCTTCTACGTGACTTTACCGAAAGAACCAAGAATATAAATGTAGTTGTTTTTCATTTATTTTTATTTTCTTTACATACGTGACTTTACCGAGAAACCAAAAGAGTAGCAAATATATTCCTTAGGGCCAGGCATGGTGCTGTTATATTAAACAATACACGTAATAATAAACACGGAACTACCGTAACAACCGTATACACTCATTAAGTAAACGCGTGTCACCAAAGTTAAAATCCAGAACGCCTGCTAGTTGGTTGTAGGGTATTTTCGTAAAAAAAAAGCGGAGAGATTGAAGCATCAGTTCCCAGGAGATCATCCGCCTCCTCTTTCCTCCCATATCTAAAGTACAATTGATACATCCCATCGGCCAAGGCGGCCTTCTTGTGTGGGAGTACACAACAATCAGCAGTGTTGCTTCAACACAAGCAAACTCTGGACAGGTTTCGACCATTCAGCGTCTCTCTCTCTCGTCAGTCGCCAGGCAAGAGTGAATCAAATACTGGCTTCATATTTTACAGAGGCAAGGAACGCCACTGCTATTTATATTATTTATTTATGTAGTTTATTGTAAAAAAAATTCGGTCACAGTCCCTATGATCACTGTTACGTTGCAATTATGGCTTTAGTTTTTGGTGATTTCGAAAACGTTTTTTTGGGTTTGGACATGTTTGTTTTTATTGTAGTATGGAGTTAGACTGATGGCCTTAATCTAAGTTTCTTTTGGTTGTTGTTGTTGTTTGACTTGCATCCCACTGGGATGTTTTGCACAGAGCGTTGGTGGTGTACGGTGATTTTTTCAGGAATATTTTGATGTTTTTGTTTAATGGATTTTCTGTTTTGCCCAGTCACACAAAGTCACTTTAAGATGTTTTTCTTGTTCGTGTTTTTTTTGTTTGTTGCGGTTGCACCCGATTCAAGAGCCGAATGGCTCACAGGGCTATACCAAAATAAATAAACTGAAACTGAATATTTATATCAGATTTGAAACACGGCAAAACGAATTCTTCTGCCGTAGCTGATCACTGTTACAACGCTGTGGGTGATCACGATATAATTTTCTCCGATACCAAGGTTCTTTGCAAACCCACGGGTTTTTATCAGAGATTTGTTCACGAGGCAATTCAGATCTACAAACACAGACACAATTTCAACCGAGAAGATGGTTTCAAATTAAGCAACCATTGGAAAGATGTTCTAAATCGAACCAAACATTAAACTAATTTTCAATGGTACAGTATATTTTTCAAGTAGTGGTACCCCAAACTTTCGCAGCTCTTAAAAATTCCCTTTTCACCCCATCAAGATGTAAACTCCCCCTCCCCCCCCCCGCGCCAACCGGCACGTGCACCCGCACGTACACCACCTCTATGCTAAGTCGGCCAATCAAATGCTAATTTGTATGCTAATTCCTTTGTCAAGGCACCTTGTTTCCTCGCACACAGCTTAAAGGTCGCGGTTTGAGCGTGGCTGTGTTTCACTCCAGCGCTGTCCTCGAGACAGCCTGATCCCTTCACCTGATGAAGGCCGCTTGTGTTGTGGCCGAAACGTCGTGATTTTTGTTGTTTTATTTTTTACCTAAGTGACTTCACCGAATAGAACAAAAGAGTATGGATCTATGATTACTGGGAGCAACGTTAGTTTTAGCGTCACTCACGCTACCAAAACTTTAATATGCAGTAGACACACAAATACATTACAGTACAGTATCACATGTTATGTCATGTATGACTCCACAAAGGAAATGTAAGTTCATGTATTTAAAATAAAATATTCCAGTAATCCTGTCCTGTGACAATCCACCAAAGGGCTCTGTGTGTTTCTCTCACCCCCTCGTGTGACGTGCCGGCCTTTATAGGTGCTTGCTCACAGCACTTGCCCCTACAGTCTGTTAAGGCTATAGGGGGATCTTTGTCTTTGTTTCTCTCTCTGTGTGTGTCTCTCTAGGTGTGTCTCTCTGTCTGTGTGTGTCTCTCTGTGTGTCTCTCTCTCTGTGTCTCTGTCTGTCTGTGTGTGTCTCTCTCTGTCTGTGTGTGTCTCTCTGTCTGTGTGTGTCTCTCTCTCTGTGTGTCTCTCTCTGTCTGTGTGTCTGTGTGTGTGTCTCTCTCTCTGTGTGTGTCTCTCTCTCTGTGTGTGTTTCTCTCTGTCTGTGTGAGTGTCTCTCTGCGTGTGTGTCTCTCTCCGTCTGTTTGTGTCTCCTGCTGTTCGCTCTATCCCCCTAGTGGTTGATCTACCGTCATTACATTCGAACCCCGATCATCTCCGCGCCTTTCCTTCACCCTGTTCAGCGCTCTATACTCAAAGTGGCGGATATACCGTCAACTACACATTGACATGTTAATATCTCACAATACAATGGCCACATCGTCAGCACAAGCTCCAGCCCCCACCCTCTTGCCCGATGTGGCAACCCCCCCTCCCCCCTCTCGGCTCTCTATATAAGGACTTGTAGCTGCAGCCTGTTTCTCACTCACACCTGAAGACGGTTGCTTGTGTGGAAATCGAAACGTCGTGATCTATTATTATTATTTGTCTTCTTCTACCTAAGGGACCTTACGGAAAGAAGCAAACAGTATGGATTCCTGCAGTCACGAAGGCTTCAAATTATGATTTATTATTATTATTGTGTTTTATATACTTACAAACCTCGCCGCCAGGCGTCAGGAGTCAAAAGGTCACAGGTTCAAATCCAATCGCCGGTATAATATTTTAAAAAACATTCACTTCATAAACTATAATTTTCTTTACTTCGCCATTTGTAGCAGTATTTATCGGCACGGCTATTTACAATACTAAAATTCCAGAACTATTTATACAAGAGGTGTTGTTGTATTTTTTTAACATGAATTTTTAAATACTTTAACGGATCTATGATTACTGGGAGGAACGTTAGTTTTAGCGTCTCTCACGCTGCCAAAACTTTAAAATGCAGTATACACACAAATACGTTACAGTACAGTATCACATGTTATGTCATGTATGTCTCCACATACGAAATATAAGTTAATTAATGTAAAATAAAATATCGCAGTAATCCTGTACCGTGATAATCCACCAAAGGGCTCTGTGTGTTTCTCTCACCCCCTCGTGTGCCGTGCCGGCCTTTATTGGTGCTTGCTCACAGCACTTGTCCCTACAGTCTGTTAAGGCTATACGGGGGATCTTTGTTTTTGTTTCTCTCTCTGTGTGTGTCTCTCTAGGTGTGTGTCTCTCTCTGTCTGTGTGTATCTCTCTCTGTATGTCTCTGTGTGTGTCTCTCTCTATGTGTCTCTCTCTGTCTGTGTGTCTCTCTCTGTCTGTGTGTGTGTCTCTCTGTCTGTGTGTGTCTCTCTCTGTGTGTCCCTGTGTGTGTGTCTCTCTCTGGTGGAGAGCAATAGTGTAGCGGTTAGCGCGCTGCACTATGAACCTGGCGACCTGTGTTCGATTCCCGCTCACGGCCTACACCAGTGACGATTATCTGAACCGGTCCCGGGCCTCCCCTAGGTCGACTCAGCCTCAAATGAGTACCTGGTGCGGTGTATAAACATTGCCACTTGGGAGACAAAGGCGGTCGAGCGTGGTGCTGGCCACCCACCCCCTCGTGTACCGTTCCAACCTTCAAAGGCGCTTGCTTATAGCACTTGCCCCTACAGTCTGTTAAGGCTATACGGGGGATATTTGTCTTTGTTCTCTCTGTCTGTGTGTGTGTGTCTCTCTGTGTGTGTGTGTCTCTCTCTTTCTGTCTGTCTGTGTGTGTGTGTCTCTGTGTGTGTGTCTCTGTGTGTGTGTCTCTGTGTGTGTGTCTCTGTGTGTGTGTCTCTGTGTGTGTGTCTCTGTATGTGTGTGTCTCTGTGTGTGTGTGTCTCTCTGTCTGTGTTTGTGTCTCTGTGTCTGTGTGTGTCTCTCTGTGTGTGTGTGTCTCTCTCTGTATGTGTGTGTCTCTCTCTGTGTGTGTCTTTCTCTCTGTCCGGCAAAACAACCCCCTACCTCCTCGCGGTGCCGGACGGGCAACTCTGTCGTGGACAGTGCTGTGGGGGGAGATCCAATTTTGATTGGCTCCTCCCCTCATGGCATATGTGTCCACCACAGGGGCTAAACGGGGGCTCTGGACGGGTGCGAGGGGCTGGTAACCCCTCCACCTTCAATTAATTACCACGAAACCACGAATTAAACTGAAATATGTAACTAATAAGCTTGTGCCGAAGGCCCCGGGGGGCCAGGCGTCTATGACGTCTCCTGGCCAAACCCCAATTGGTGGAGCCAGGAGATTGAATACCTACCCTCGGGGCTACTCCAGAAACAACGAAAGCCACTACGGGTGGCCACGTGGAATGTTCGAACGCTCACTGCAGAGGAGAGGCTGCCACTCCTCTGTCGGGAGGTGGACCGGTACCGCCTGGATCTATGCGGCATTCAGGAGGTCCGGTGGACCGGCTCTGGCTCCTGCCACCATGAGGGGTGGACAGTCCTCTACTCGGGGCAGCAGACTACTAAACAACAGGGTGTGGGTCTTCTTTTGAACAAAAGAATGAAGGGGGCGTAGGAGCGTGGCGGTGAGGTGTGGGAAGCTGTAAGCCCCAGGCTACTTTGGGCTCGCCTTCCCATCAACCGGAGGCGAGGAATGGTGGTCGTGGTTACTTATGCCCCCACCGAAGATGAACATCCGTGGAGGGATGCAGGCAAAGCCGATGAGTCAGATGCCTTCTATGACCTCCTGTCACAGGTGCTGGCTAAAGTGGCCCCTCGGGATAGAGTCATCATGTTAGGTGACTTCAATGCCCGAGTTGGTCATGATACTGGCACCTGGTCTGGAGTGATTGGAGGGCATGGGCCAGATCAGCTCAATAACAACGGTAGGAGGCTGCTAGATTTTTGTGCAGCCCATGGGCTTGTAATTACCAACACGCTGTTCCGGCATCGGCGCATCCATACAACATCATGGATGCATGCCGGGTCCAAGCAAGAACATCTGCTGGACTACATAGTGACGGACCAGCGAATGCGAGCCCATGTCCTTGATACCAGGACCTACCGTGGAGCTGATCTGCCCTCTGACCATCGACTAGTCATCTGTAAGATGCGCCTGCCATTCTTCCATTCCGGTGGTGGGTGTACACCCAGGACCCCATTCCAACATAAAGTGGCCTGGTCTCAGTTATCTGATGAAAGTTGCAAGCGAGAATTTCATCATCACTTGCGGCTGGGATTGGCATCGTCCCCGACTCCTCCTGATGTCGAGGGTAAATGGGCGAGGTTTAGGACTGTGACTCATGCAGCTGCAATGGCTGCTTTGGGTACGTGGTCCAGACCTCCCCAGAGACCCTGGCTGACAGAGGAGGTGTTCAGGATGGTTGAGAAAAAGCGACAGGCCCACTGTCATCGGCTACAGAATCCCACGTCAGAGAATGAGGAGGCTTACCGCAGCCTTCGCTCGGAGGTTCGGAGAGCCGTGAGGCGCTGCAAGGATGGGTGGTGGTCGCGGGTTGCTGAGGAGATGGAGTCTGCCTCAGTGGCCCGTGATCACAAATCTCTATTTAACTCCATCAAAAAAGTAACTTGCAGCGCCACACCTATTACCATCATTAGGGGAAAAAACGGTGATCCAATCTCCGACCCCCAGGACCAGGTTCGCAGATTTGCTGAGCATTTCTGTGAGGTCCTGGGGGAGGGAAAATCCCTCACCCAGGAAAACATCGTGGCACAAAGTGAGGATGACCCTGCTGAGGCTGCGGTGCCTCAAATATTGGAAGAAGTCACCCCCTGTGAGTGGCTGGCTGAGGTGCCATCTGCTGAGGAAGTATTGAAGGCAATCCGGAGTCTGAGACCAGGAAAGGCAGCGGGCAGAGATGATCTCCCAAGCGAAATGCTGAGGGACGGTGGCGTTTGTGCACAGACTGCCCTATATGACATCATAACAACAGTCTGGACCACTGGACGGGTTCCGCAGGATTGGAAGGATGCCCTGGTGGTCCCCCTTTTATATTTATAGAAGGGGGACCGCACAGACTGTAACAACTACAGGGGCATATCACTCCTCAGTGTGCCGGGAAAGGTCCTGGCAAGGATTATTCAGCATCGCCTTGCCAGGCACGCTGAGGAGAGGCTTGCGGAGCCCCAATGCGGTTTCAGGAAAGGGCGGTCCTGCACAGATGCCATATTTTCTGTCCGGCTGCTACAGCAGAGGTGTAGGGAATTCCAACAAGACCTACATCTCTGCTTTATTGACCTGGTCAAGGCCTATGATACCATCAGTAGGCCTGGGCTCTGGGTCGTTCTTCGTGCTTTTGGAGCACCTGACCCTCTGTTCACGATCATTAAGGACCTTCATGATGGTGAGCGGGCCCGGATAAAACTATGTGGCCGGGAGTCAGAGCCATTCCCTGTACACCTTGGGGTGCGACAGGGATGTCCTCTGGCTCCCACATTATTTAACATCTATTTTGACCACGTAGTTCGTGAAGCCTTCAATAGCTGTACCGGGGGAATCTCCATATGGTACAGATATAATGGGAGGCTAATCGATGCCCGGGTGCGGTCAAGGGATGGCTCCCTATTGCTCAACCACGTTATGTATGCTGATGATTTGGTAATAGCTGCTCAGTCAGAGGAGGAGTTGGAGACGCTGCAGCTGAGACTGGAGCGTGCCACTAAGAGGTGGGGCCTTACCATCAGCCCCACCAAAACTAAGCACCTGCCTGGGTATTTTGTACCATCGGACAATCCACCCCCACAACTCCCAATCGGTGATGGGGCAGTTGTGGAGAGAGTGGAGAGTTTCCCATACCTGGGCAGTGTGCTTATGACTGGCTCCAGTTTAACAGCAGAGGTCTCACTCCGAATCAGTCGAGCGGCAATATCTTTTCATCGGTTGCATAACGCTGTGTGGAAGCTACCTGGTCTGTCGCTCCGCACTAAGCTTCAGGTCTTCTCGGCCACGGTCATTCCCTCCCTTCTCTACGCTTGCGAAACGTGGACCCCCCTAATGGAACATCTTCGCCGGTTAGAAACATTTAGGCTGGCCTGCCTGCGATCCATCCTGGGTTTAACCAGACTGGATTGTGTGAGGAGCTCACAAATCCTTGAAAGATCTGGGCAGGGTCCCATCGGTGAGCTCCTCCGGCAGGCAAGGCTGCGATGGCTGGGTCATGTAGCCCGCATGCCCAGCCACCGCATGACGAAACAGCTTTTGTTTGGCCGGTTTGAGGGGGCTAAGCGGGCGCGGCACGGGCTAGAGAAGAGATGGAGTGATGTGGTACAGGAGGACGTGGAGCTGAGTGGACTTGCCGATGACTGGTACCAGCGGTGTCAAGATCGGCCTCTGTGGAGGAGGCTCGTGAAGGATGCTACTGGGCAGTTGGAGGCAGTCGCCCTCCAACAACAACGGAGGGCGGAGGAGCGACGCTCAGAACAACGAGCGGAGCGCCGGGTGGCTAAAGCACAGCAGGTTGGCACAGTAGGGGGCACAGGTGGTGCATCAGCCAGTCATCTCAGTCAGTCGACCCGTGGCACCTGGGTCTGCCCTGTGACCTCCTGCCAGCGGGCGTTCGACACTTCACGTGGCCTCAGGGTGCACATAGCCTGGCACAAGCGTCGTGGTGACGTCACCGCCACTTAGTGGCGAATGGCGGTTGTTGTTGTTGTCTTTGTCTGTTTGTGTCTCTGTGTGTCTCTCTCCGTCTGTTTGTGTCTCTCTCTGTCTGTGTGTGTCTCTCTGTCTGTGTTTGTGTCTCTGTGTCTGTGTGTGTGTCTCTCTCTGTCTGTGTGTCTCTCTCTCTCTGTGTCTCTCTCTGTCTGTTTGTGTCTCGTCATTACACTCGACCCTCGATCATCTCCGCGCTTTTCCTTCACCCTGTTCAGCGCTCTATCCTCCTAGTGGCGGATATACCGTCAACTACACATTGACATGTTAATATCTCACAATACAATGGCCACATCCTCAGCACAAGCTCCAGCCCCCACCCTCTTGCCCGATGTGGCAACCCCCCCTCCCCCCTCTCGGCTCTCTATACAAGGACTTGTTGCAGCAGCCTGTTTCTCACTCACACCTGAAGACGGTTGCTTGTGTGGCAATCGAAACGTCGTGATCTATTATTATTTGTCTTCTTCTACCTAAGGGACCTTACGGAGAGAACCAAAGAGTATGGATTCCTGCAGTCTTGAAGGCTTCAAATCAACATTTATTATTATTGTTTTATATACTTACAAACCTCGCCGTCAGTCGTCAGTAGTCAAAAGGTCACGGGTTCAAATCCAACCGCAGTTATAATATATTTTAAAAAAATCACTTCATAAACAATTTTCTTTACTTAATCATTCGTTGCATTATTTATCGCCATGATTATGTACAATACAATAATTTTAGAATTATTTATAGAAGATGTGTTATTGTATTTTTTTATGCATTTTAATACTACAACGGATCTATGATTACTGGGAGCAACGTTAGTTTTAGCGTCACTCACGCTGCCGAAACTTTAATACGCAGCAGACACACAAATACGTTACAGTACAGTATCACATGTTATGTCATGTATGTCTCCACATATGAAATATAAGTTAATTAATGTAAAATAAAATATCGCAGTAATCCTGTACCGTGATGAGCCATCAAAGGGCTCGCCATAGGCCCGGAGTGCAATACTCCACCGTAGCCACACGGCGGCGGCAGTCGATAGGTCGCGAGTTCAAATCCAACCCGATAAAAACTTTTTTTAATGACTTTTAAACAATCATATTTACTTAGTCATTTATTGCGGTGTTTATCGGGAGGATGAAATTAAACAAAATATTCTGAAAGTATGTACACCGGATTTGTCAATGTTTCAAAAGCGATTAATACATCGAAGATGTACGGCCGGGGGACAGGTAGCAGTTATATGGCCAGGATGTGCCGTTGGTTATCAACTGGCGCAGTGGCGCACTGGGCTAAGCCCGTCGACTTTTTATTAAGGGGGTCTAACGCAGGTTCCGGGAACCACCAAATTCGTAGGAGGGGCTTCCATTCAAAATCAATCCACTAGCATTAGGTGAGAAGGTGTCGCGCCTGCCTGTAGGTTCATTCAGTACCGTGATGCCTTAGGCCCCCTTTTTATTTAATTATTATTATTGTGTTTTATATACTTACAAACCTCGCCGCCAGGCGTCAGGAGTCAAAAGGTCACGGGTTCAAATCCAACCGCCGGTATAATAATTTAAAAAACATTCACTTCAAAAACTATAATTTTCTTTACTTCGCCATTTGTAACAGTATTTATCGGCAGGGTTATGTATAATACTAAAATTCCAGAACCATTTATACAAGATGTGTTGTTGTATTTAAAATAAATGCATTTTAATACTTCAACGGATCTATGATTACTGGGAGCAACGTTCGTTTTAGCGTCACTCACGCTGCCAAAACTTTCATATGCAGTAGACTCACAAATACGTTACAGTACAGTATCACATGTTATATCATGTATGTCTCCACAAAGGACATGTAAGTTAATGAATTTAAAATAAAATATTCCAGCAATCCTGTCCTGTGATAATCCACCAAAGGGCTCTGTGTGTTTCTCTCACCCCCTCGTATGTCGTGCCGGCCTTTATAGGTGCTTGCTCACAGCACTTGCCCCTACAGTCTGTTAAGGCTATACGGGGGATCTTTGTCTTTGTTTCTCTCTCTCTGTGTGTCTCTCTAGGTGTGTGTCTCTCTCTGTCTGTGTGTATCTCTCTCTGTATGTGTCTGTGTGTGTCTCTCTCTATGTGTCTCTCTCTGTCTGTGTGTCTCTCTCTGTGTGTCCCTGTGTGTGTGTGTCTCTCTGGTGGGGAGCAATAGTGTAGCGGTTAGCGCCCTGCACTATGAACCTGGCGACCTGTGTTCAATTTCCGCTCACGGCCTACACCAGTGACGATTATCTGAACCGGTCCCGGGCCTCCCCTAGGTCGACTCAGCCTCAAATGAGTACCTGGTGCGGTGTGTAAACATTGCCACTTGGGAGACAAAGGCGGTCGAGCGTGGTGCTGGCCACCCACCCCCTCCTGTACCGTTCCAACCTTCAAAGGTGCTTGCTAACAGCACTTGCCCCTACAGTCTGTTAAGGCTATACGGGGGATCTTTGTCTTTGTTTCTCTCTGTGTCTGTCTGTCTGTGTGTGTCTCTCTCTGTGTCTGTGTGTGTCTCTCTCTCTGTGTCTCTCTCTTTCTCTCTCTCTGTGTGTCTCTCTGTGTGTCTCTCTGTGTGTCTCTCTCCGTCTGTTTGTGTCTCCTGCTGCGCGCTCTATCCCCCTAGTGGCTGATCCACCAAAGGGCTCTGTGTTTCTCTCTCCCCCTCGTATGTCGTGCCTGCCTTTATAGGTGCTTGCTCACAGCACTTGCCCCTACAGTCTGTTAAGGCTATACGGGGGATCTTTGTCTTTGTTTCTCTGTGTGTGTCTCTCTCTGTGTCTCTCTCTGTCTGTGTGTGTCTCTCTGTCTGTGTGTCTCTCTGTGTGTGTGTCTCTCTCAGTCTGTTTGTGTCTCTCTCTGTCTGTGTGTGTCTCTCTCCGTCTGTTTGAGTCTCCTGCTGTGCGCTCTATCCTCTAGTGGCTGATCTACCGTCATTACACTCGACCCTCGATCATCTCCGCGCTTTTCCTTCACCCTGTTCAGCGCTCTATCCTCCTAGTGGCGGATATACCGTCAACTACACATTGACATGTTAATATCTCACAATACAATGGCCACATCCTCAGCACAAGCTCCAGCCCCCACCCTCTTGCCCGATGTGGCAAACCCCCCTCCCCCCTCTCGGCTCTCTATATAAGGACTTGTTGCAGCAGCCTGTTTCTCACTCCCACCTGAAGACGGTTGCTTGTGTGGCAATCGAAACGTCGTCATCTATTATTATTTGTCTTCTTCTACCTAAGGGACCTTACGGAAAGAACCAAAGAGTATGGATTCCTGCAGTCACGAAGGCTTCAAATCAAGATGTATTATTATTATTGTGTTTTATATACTTACAAACCTCGCCGCCAGGCGTCAGGAGTCAAAAGGTCACGGGTTCAAATCCAACCGCAGTTATAATATATTTTTAAAAAATCACTTCATAAACATTTTTTTTTACTTAATCACTTGTAGCAGTATTTATTGGCATGATTATGTACAATACAAGAATTCTAGAATTATTTATACAAGATGTGTTATTGTATTTTTTTAAAAATGCATTTTAATACTGCAACGGATCAATGATTATTGGGATCAACGTTAGTTTTAGCGTCACTCACGCTGCCAAAACTTTCATATGCAGTAGACACACAAATACGTTACAGTACAGTATCACATGTGATGTCATGTATGTCTCCACATATGAAATGTAAGTTTATTAATGTAAAATAAAATATCGCAGTAATCCTGTACCGTGATGAGCCATCAAAGGGCTCGCCATAGGCCCGGAGTGCAATACTCCACCGTAGCCACACGGCGGCGGCGGTCAAAAGGTCGCGAGTTCAAATCCAACCCGATAAAAACTTTTTTTAATGACTTTTAAACAATCATATTTACTTAGTTATTTATTGCGGTGTTTATCGGGAGGATGACATTAAACAAAATATTCTGAAAGTATGTATACCGAATTTGTTATTGTTTAAAAAGTGATTAATACATCGAAGATGTACGGTCGGGGGACAGGTAGCAGTTATATGGCCAGGATGTGCCGTTGGTTATCAACTGGCGCAGTGGCGCACTGGGCTAAGCCCCTCGACTTTTTATTAAGGGGGTCTAACGCAGGTTCCGGGAACCACCAAATTCGTAGGAGGGGCTTCCATTCAAAATCAATCCACTAGCATTAGGTGAGAAGGTGTCGCGCCTGCCTGTAGGTTAATTCAGTACCGTGATGCCTTAGTCCCCCTTTTTAATTTAATTATTATTATTGTGTTTTATATACTTACAAACCTCGCCGTCAGGCGTCAGGAGTCAAAAGGTCACGGGTTCAAATCCAACCACAGTTTTAATATTAAAAAAATCACTTCATAAACTATTACTTTATTTAATTCATAATTTGTAGCAATAGTTATGGCATGGTTATGTACAATACAAAAATCTATAACTATTTATACAAGATGTGTGATTATGTTTAAAAAGTGCATTTTAATACTTCAACGGATCTATCAGTTTCAGTTGTATTTATTTGGTATAGCCCCGTGAGCCATTGGGCTCTTGAATCGGGTGCAACCGCAACAAACAAAAAAACAAAAACATGAACAAGAAAACATCTTAAAGTGACTGTGCGCAAACAGAAAAATCCAGGAAGAAACAGCAACGTTAGTTTTAGTGTCATTCACGCTGCCAAAACCTTAATACGCAACAGACGCACAAATACGTTACAGTGCAGTATCACATGTTATGTCATGTATGTCTCCACATGTGAAATATAAGTTAATTAATGTAAAATAAAATATCGCAGTAATCCTGAACTGTGATGAGCCATCAAAGGGCTCGCCATAGGCCCGGAGTGCAATACTCCACCGTAGCCACACGGCGGCGGCAGTCGATAGGTCGCGAGTTCAAATCCAACCTCCGGGCCTCGAGTCCCAGTCACATTCAGTATCGACACACACTCGCTCTCTTGCTTTAACGTTTATTTTATTAGTCATTGCAAAAAAAAAATCACATTGTACAAAAAACTCAACACTTCAATACAAGAGAATATATTGGGAGACGTTTCAGGCTTTGAGTTGTTATACAACATCGCTCTACGGTTATAGGATCCAATCACGGCCGTGTGACTAATTCACTAGCCTTCCGCACGTCCAAGGACGGGTGTGGTTCAGTAAATCTGAAACTTGCAAGCGAAAAGCAGAGCGCGACGTCATATATTCATTGCGTCATTGGTGACTGACTTGTTTCATTTTAAGGTTATAATGCCTCGTTCATCATGACGTCATTTTTACTTCTGTGTCTCAACAATAGCGTTACGGAGATCACGTGATGACGTGAGGGTTCTGCCTTTGAAGTGAGGGTTGTGAGTTGACGCCGAGGAGGGAGGCGGAGGCGCTAAATATTATGAATGGCGGGGGAAGGGGGTCCATGTGGAGGACGTCACCTGCTCATGATTATTAATGAGGGGGGTGTCCATGTGGAGTGACGTCACCTGCTCATGATTATTAATGAGGGGGGTGTCCATGTGGAGTGACGTCACCTGCTCATGATTATTAATGAGGGGGTGTCCATGTGGAGTGACGTCACCTGCTCATGATTATTAATGAGGGGGATGTCCATGTGGAGTGACGTCACCTGCTCATGATTATTAATGAGGGGGGTGTCCATGTGGAGGACGTCACCTGCTCATGATTATTAATGAGGGGGGTGTCCATGTGGAGGACGTCACCTGCTCATGATTATTAATGAGGGGGATGTCCATGTGGAGGACGTCACCTGCTCATGATTATTAATGAGGGGGGTGTCCATGTTGAGGACGGCCCCTTAAATATACTTTATATATTTAAGAGGCTGTTCATAAATGACGTCACGCACCTAGAGGGGGGGGGGGGTCAGACGTTTGTGACGATGTGTGACGAGGAAGGGGGGTGGGGGTTGAGAAATGTGACGTCACATCAAAATGCGCAACTTTAAATAAATATAGACAACACGTTCTCCTTAATAAATATACTTTTTTTAAATAAATGTTTTCTCCTACAACAACAGAGTGCAGCTCCGCATTAAATACGCACTACAATGACAATAGTTTAAAGCGATTTGAAGCATGTTTTATAAAAAAAAATTGGGGGGTGGGGGCAGAGCTTTGTGACGTCATATTTGAGGGGGGGGGGGGTGTCTGACTTTGTGACGCCGTGTGACGGGGGAGGGAGAGGAGGGGGGGGGTAAAAAATCGTCCAAAATCGCGTGACGTCATTTATGGACGGCCCCCCTAGGTAGAGTAGTGACGGGCAGAGAGCTGTTTCAGGGGACGGGATGTGTCTGGGTGCGGGGTTGCCACACTTCGGGGCTGGCGACCCGCCACGCCAGTGCCGTCATCGCCCCAAGCGCCTCTCCTCTCACGTTCGGGTGAAGCTTGCGCTGGCAACGCTGCACGCGCCTGATGATTGATAAATCCGTCGCGCACTGCATTTGCCCAACGTAGGAACCCCCGTGTTCGATGTCGTAATGCATGGCAGCAAATATATTTATAGATTTGAAGCTTTCGTGACTACAATGATTCGTACTCTTTGTTTTCTCTCTTCGGTAAAGTCACGTAGGTAAAAAATAAAATACATTTAGTTTTGATTTAAAGCTTTCGTGACTGCAGGGATTCATATTCTTTCGGTATTTTAATATTTTAAAATAATATTTTATTGGTTCCCTTCTACGTGACTTTACCGAAAGAACCAAGAATATAAATGTAGTTGTTTTTCATTTTTTTTTACCTACGTGACTTTACCGAAAAACCCAAAAGAGTAGCAAATACATTACTTAGTCAGGGCCAGGCATGGTGCTGTTATATTAAACAAGACACGTAATAATAAACACGGAACTACCGTAACAACTGTATACACTCATTAAGTAAACGCGTGTCACCAAAGTTAAAATCCAGAACGCCTGCTAGTTGGTTGGAGGGTATTTTCGTGAAAAAAAAGCGGAGAGATTGAAGCATCAGTTCCCAGGAGATCATCCGCCTCCTCTTTCCTCCCATATCTAAAGTACAATTGATACATCCCATCAGCCAACGCGGCCTTCTTGTGTGGGAGTACACAACAATCAGCAGTGTTGCTTCAACACAAGCACACTCTGGACAGGTTTCGACCATTCAGCGTCTCTCTCTCTCGTCAGTCGCCAGGCAAGAGTGAACCAAATACTGGCTTCATGTTTTACAGAGGCAAGGAACGCCACTGCTATTTATATTATTTATTTATGTAATTTATTGTAACAAAAAATTCGGTCACAGTCCCTATGATCACTGTTACGTTGCAATTATGGCTTTAGTTTTTGGTGATTTCGAAAACGTTTTTTTAGGTTTGGACATGTTTTTGTTTTATTGTAGTACGGAGTTAGACTGATGGCCTTAATCTAAGTTTTCTTGTGGTTGTTGTTGTTGTTGTTTGACTTGCATCCCACTGGGATGTTTTGCACACAGCGTTGGTGGTGTACGGTGATTTTTTTCAGGAATATTTTGATGTTTTTTTTTCCATGGATTTTCTGTTTTGCCCAGTCACACAAAGTCACTTTAAGATGTTTTTCTTGTTCGTGTTTTTTTTGTTTGTTGCGGTTGCACCCGATTCAAGAGCCGAATGGCTCACAGGGATTTACCAAAATAAATAAACTGAAACTGAATATTTATATCAGATTTGAAACACGGCAAAACGAATTCTTCTGCCGTAGCTGATCACTGTTACAACGCTGTGGGTGATCACGATATAATTTTCTCCGATACCAAGGTCCTTTGCAAACCCACGGGTTTTTATCAGAGATTTGTTCACGAGGCAATTCAGATCTACAAACACAGACACAATTTTAACCGAGAAGATGGTTTCAAATTAAGCAACCATTGGAAAGATGTTCTAAATCGAACCAAACATTAAACTAATTTTCAATGGTACAGTATATTTTTTCAAGTAGTGGTACCCCAAACTTTCGCAGCTCTTAAAAATTCCCTTTTCACCCCATCAATAGGTAATCTCCCCCGCCCCCCCCCGCGCCAACCGGCACGTGCACCCGCACGTACACCACCTCTATGCTAAGTCGGCCAATCAAATGCTAATTTTTATGCTAATTCCTTTGTCAAGGCACCTTGTTTCCTCGCACACAGCTTAAAGGTCGCGGTCTGAGCGTGGCTGTGTTTCACTCCAGCGCTGTCCTCGAGACAGCCTGATCCCTTCACCTGATGAAGGCCGCTTGTGTTGTGGCCGAAACGTCGTGATTTTTGTTGATTTATTTTTAACCTAAGTGACTTTACCGAATAGAACCAAAGAGTATGGATCTATGATTACTGGGAGCAACGTTAGTTTTAGCGTCACTCACGCTACCAAAACTTTAATATGCAGTAGACACACAAATACGTTACAGTACAGTATCACATGTTATGTCATGTATGTCTCCACAAAGGAAATGTAAGTTCATGAGTTTAAAATAAAATATTCCAGTAATCCTGTCCTGTGATAATCCACCAAAGGGCTCTGTGTGTTTCTCTCACCCCCTCGTATGTCGTGCCGGCCTTTATAGGTGCTTGCTCACAGCACTTGCCCCTACAGTCTGTTAAGGCTATACGGGGGATCTTTGTCTTTGTTTCTCTGTGTGTGTGTGTCTCTCTAGGTGTGTCTCTCTGTCTGTGTGTGTCTCTCTGTGTCTCTCTCTGTCTGTGTGTCTCTCTCTGTGTCTCTCTTTGTCTGTTTGTGTCTCTCTGTCTGTGTGTCTCTCTCCGTGTCTCTCTCTGTCTGTGTGTGTCTTTCTCTCTCTGTGTCTCTCTCTGTCTGTGTGTCTCTCTCTGTCTGTGTGTGTCTCTCTCTCTGTATGTCTCTCTATCTGTGTGTGTCTCTGTGTGTGTCTCTCTGCGTATGTGTCTCTCTCTGTCTGCGTGTGTCTCTCTCTGTCTGTGTGTCTCTCTCCGTCTGTTTGTGTCTCCTGCTGTGCGCTCTATCCTCTAGTGGCTGATCTACCGTCATTACACTCGACCCTCGATCATCTCCGCACCTTTCCTTCACCCTGTTCAGCGCTCTATCCTCCTAGTGGCGGATATACCGTCAACTACACATTGACATGTTAATATCTCACAATACAATGGCCACATCCTCAGCACAAGCTCCAGCCCCCACCCTCTTGCCCGATGTGGCAACCCCCCCTCCCCCCTCTCGGCTCTCTATATAAGGACTTGTTGCAGCAGCCTGTTTCTCACTCCCACCTGAAGACGGTTGCTTGTGTGGCAATCGAAACGTCGTGATCTATTATTATTTGTCTTCTTCTACCTAAGGGACCTTACCGAAAAAACCAAAGAGTATGGATTCCTGCAGTCACGAAGGCTTCAAATCAATATTTATTATTGTGTTTTATATACTTACAAACCTCGCCGCCAGGCGTCAGGAGTCAAAAGGTCACGGGTTCAAATCCAACCGCAGTTATAATATATTTTAAAAAATCACTTCATAAACTATAATTGTCTTTTCTTCATCATTTGTAGCAGTATTTATCGGCATGGTTATGTACAATACAAGAATTCTAGAATTATTTATACAAGATGTTATTGTATTAAAAATAAATGCATTTTAAATACTTTAACGGATCTATGAATTACTGGGATCAACGTTAGTTTTAGCCTCACTCACGCTGCGAAAACTTTAAAATGCAGTAGACACACAAATACGTTACAGTACAGTATCACATGTGATGTCATGTATGTCTCCACATATGAAATATAAGTTTATTAATGTAAAATAAAATATCGCAGTAATCCTGTACCGTGATGAGCCATCAAAGGGCTCGCCATAGGCCCGGAGTGCAATACTCCACCGTAGCCACACGGCGGCGGCGGTCGATAGGTCGCGAGTTCAAATCCAACCCGATAAAAACTTTTTTAATGACTTTTAAACAATCATATTTACTTAGTCATTTATTGCGGTGTTTATCGGGAGGATGAAATTAAACAAAATATTCTGAAAGTATGTACACCGGATTTGTCAATGTTTAAAAGTGATTAACACATTGAAGATGTACGGCCGGGAGACAGGTAGCAGTTATATGGCCAGGATGTGCCGTTGGTTATCAACTGGCGCAGTGGCGCACTGGGCTAAGCCCCTCGACTTTTTATTAAGGGGGTCTAACGCAGGTTCCGGGAACCACCAAATTCGTAGGAGGGGCTTCCATTCAAAATCAATCCACTAGCATTAGGTGAGAAGGTGTCGCGCCTGCCTGTAGGTTCATTCAGTACCGTGATGCCTTAGGCCCCCTTTTTAATTTAATTATTATTATTGTGTTTTATATACTTACAAACCTCGCCGTCAGGCGTCAGGAGTCAAAAGGTCACAGGTTCAAATCCAACCGCCGGTATAATATTTTTAAAACCATTCACTTCATAAACTATAATTTTCTTTATTTCGCCATTTGTAGCAGTATTTATCGGCACGGTAATGTACAATACTAAAATTCCAGAAATATTTATACAAGATGTTGTTGTATTTTTAAAAAAGTGCATTTTAATACATCAAAGGATCTATGATTACGGGGAGGAACGTTAGTTTTAGCGTCACTCACGCTGCCAAAACTTTAATATGCAGTAGACACACAAATACGTTACAGTACAGTATCACATGTTATATCATGTATGTCTCCACAAAGGAAATGTAAGTTCATGAATTTAAAATAAAATATTCCAGTAATCCTGTCCTGAGATAAGCCACCAAAGGGCTCTGTGTGTTTCTCTCACCCCCTCGTGTGCCGTGCCGGCCTTTATAGGTGCTTGCTCACAGCACTTGCCCCTACAGTCTGTTAAGGCTACACGAGGGATCTTTGTCTTTGTTTCTCTCTGTGTGTGTGTCTCTCTAGGTGTGTCTCTCTGTCTGTGTGTGTCTCTCTGTGTCTCTCTCTGTCTGTGTGTCTCTCTCTCTGTGTCTCTCTCTGTCTGTGTGTGTCTCTCTCTCTGTCTGTGTGTCTCTCTCTGTGTCTCTCTTTGTCTGTTTGTGTCTCTCTGTCTGTGTGTCTCTCTCCGTGTCTCTCTCTGTCTGTGTGTGTCTTTCTCTCTGTCTGTGTGTGTCTCTCTCTCTCTGTCTCTCTCTGTCTGTGTGTCTCTCTCTGTCTGTGTGTGTGTCTCTCTCTCTGTATGTCTCTCTATCTGTGTGTGTCTCTGTGTGTGTCTCTCTGCGTATGTGTCTCTCTCTGTCTGTGTGTGTCTCTCTCTGTCTGTGTGTCTCTCTCCGTCTGTTTGTGTCTCCTGCTGTGCGCTCTATCCTCTAGTGGCTGATCTACCGTCATTACACTCGACCCTCGATCATCTCCGCACCTTTCCTTCACCCTGTTCAGCGCTCTATCCTCCTAGTGGCGGATATACCGTCAACTACACATTGACATGTTAATATCTCACAATACAATGGCCACATCGTCAGCACAAGCTCCAGCCCCCACCCTCTTGCCCGATGTGGCAACCCCCCCTCCCCCCTCTCGGCTCTCTATATAAGGACTTGTTGCAGCAGCCTGTTTCTCACTCCCACCTGAAGACGGTTGCTTGTGTGGCAATCGAAACGTCGTGATCTATTATTATTATTTGTCTTCTTCTACCTAAGGGACCTTACCGAAAAAACCAAAGAGTATGGATTCCTGCAGTCACGAAGGCTTCAAATCAATATTTATTATTGTGTTTTATATACTTACAAACCTCGCCGCCAGGCGTCAGGAGTCAAAAGGTCACGGGTTCAAATCCAACCGCAGTTATAATATATTTTAAAAAATCACTTCATAAACTATAATTGTCTTTTCTTCATCATTTGTAGCAGTATTTATCGGCATGGTTATGTACAATACAAGAATTCTAGAATTATTTATACAAGATGTTATTGTATTAAAAAATAAATGCATTTTAAAATACTTTAACGGATCTATTTACTGGGATCAACGTTAGTTTTAGCCTCACTCACGCTGCGAAAACTTTAAAATGCAGTAGACACACAAATACGTTACAGTACAGTATCACATGTGATGTCATGTATGTCTCCACATATGAAATATAAGTTTATTAATGTAAAATAAAATATCGCAGTAATCCTGTACCGTGATGAGCCATCAAAGGGCTCGCCATAGGCCCGGAGTGCAATACTCCACCGTAGCCACACGGCGGCGGCGGTCGATAGGTCGCGAGTTCAAATCCAACCCGATAAAAACTTTTTTAATGACTTTTAAACAATCATATTTACTTAGTCATTTATTGCGGTGTTTATCGGGAGGATGAAATTAAACAAAATATTCTGAAAGTATGTACACCGGATTTGTCAATGTTTAAAAGTGATTAACACATTCGAAGATGTACGGCCGGGAGACAGGTAGCAGTTATATGGCCAGGATGTGCCGTTGGTTATCAACTGGCGCAGTGGTGCACTGGGCTAAGCCCCTCGACTTTTTATTAAGGGGGCCTAACGCAGGTTCCGGGAACCACCAAATTCGTAGGAGGGGCTTCCATTCAAAATCAATCCACTAGCATTAGGTGAGAAGGTGTCGCGCCTGCCTGTAGCTTCGTTCAGTACCGTGATGCCTTAGGCCCCCTTTTTAATTGTTTATTATTATTGTGTTTTATATACTTACAAACCTCGCCGTCAGGAGTCAAAAGGTCACGGGTTCAAATCCAACCGCCGGTATAATAATTTTAAAAACATTCACTTCAAAAACTATAATTTTCTTTACTTCGCCATTTGTAAGAGTATTTATCGGCACGGTTATGTACAATACTAAAATTCCAGAACTATTTATACAAGATGTGTTGGTGCATTTTTTAAAAAAATGCATTTTAATACTTCAACGGATCCATGATTACTGGGAGCAACGTTAGTTTTAGAGTCACTCACGCTGCCAAAACTTTAATATGCAGTAGACACACAAATACGTTACAGAACAGTATCACATGTTATGTCATGTATGTCTCCACAAAGGAAATGTAAGTTCATGAATTTAAAATAAAATATTCCAGTAATCCTGTCCTGTTATAAGCCACCAAAGGGCTCTGTGTGTTTCTCTCACCCCCTCGTATGCCGTGCCGGCCTTTATAGGTGCTTGCTCACAGCACTTGTCCCTACAGTCTGTTAAGGCTATGTGGGGGATCTTTGTCTCTCTCTATGTGTCTCTCTCTGTCTGTGTGTGTCTCTCTCTGTGTGTCCCTGTGTGTGTGTGTCTCTCTGGTGGAGAGCAATAGTGTAGCGGTTAGCGCGCTGCACTACGAACCTGGCGACCTGTGTTCGATTCCCGCTCAAAGCCTACACCAGTGACGATTATCTGAACCGGTCCCGGGCCTCCCCTAGGTCGACTCAGCCTCAAATGAGTACCTGGTGCGGTGTGTAAACATTGCCACTTGGGAGACAAAGGCGGTCGAGCGTGGTGCTGGCCACCCACCCCCTCGTGTACCGTTCCAACCTTCAAAGGCGCTTGCTAACAGCACTTGCCCCTACAGTCTGTTAAGGCTATACGGGGGATCTTTGTCTTTGTTTCTCTGTCTGTGTGTGTCTCTCTCTCTGTGTGTCTGTCTCTCTCTGTGTGTTTGTGTCTCGTCATTACACTCGACCCTCGATCATCTCCGCGCTTTTCCTTCACCCTGTTCAGCGCTCTATCCTCCTAGTGGCGGATATACCGTCAACTACACATTGACATGTTAATATCTCACAATACAATGGCCACATCCTCAGCACAAGCTCCAGCCCCCACCCTCTTGCCCGATGTGGCAACCCCCCCTCCCCCCTCTCGGCTCTCTATATAAGGACTTGTTGCAGCAGCCTGTTTCTCACTCCCACCTGAAGACGGTTGCTTGTGTGGCAATCGAAACGTCGTGATCTATTATTATTTGTCTTCTTCTACCTAAGGGACCTTACGGAAAGAACCAAAGAGTATGGATTCCTGCAGTCTTGAAGGCTTCAAATCAATATTTATTATAATTATTGTGTTTTATATACTTACAAACCTCGCCGCCCGGCCTCGGGAGGCAAAAGGTCACGGGTTCAAATCCAACCGCCGGTATAAAATATTTTAAAAATTCACCTCATTTACTATAATTTTCTTTACTTCGCCATTTGTAGCAGTATTTATCGGCACGGCTATGTACAATACTAAAATTCCAGAACTATTTATACAAGATGTGTTGTATTTTTTTAAAATGAATTTTAAAATACTTGAACGGATCTATGATTACTGGGATCAACGTTAGTTTTAGCGTCACTCACGCTGCCAAAACTTTCATATGCAGTAGACACACAAATACGTTACAGTACTGTATCACATGTTATATCATGTATGTCTCCACAAAGGACATGTAAGTTAATGAATTTAAAATAAAATATTCCAGTAATCCTGTCCTGTGATAATCCACCAAAGGGCTCTGTGTGTTTCTCTCACCCCCTCGTATGCCGTGCCTGCCTTTATAGGTGCTTGCTCACAGCACTTGCCCCTACTGTCTGTTAAGGCTGTACGGGGGATATTTGTCTTTGTTTCTCTCTCTGTGTGTGTCTCTCTAGGTGTGTGTCTCTCTCTGTCTGTGTGTATCTCTCTCTGTATGTCTCTGTGTGTGTCTCTCTGCGTCTTTCTCTCTGTGTGTGTCTCTGTCTGTCTGTGTGTCTCTCTCTGTCTGTGTGTGTCTCTCTCTGTGTGTCTCTCTCTGTCTGTGTGTCTCTCTCTGTCTGTGTGTGTCTCTCTGCGTGTGTGTGTCTCTCTGTCTGTATGTCTCTCTCTGTCTGTTTGTGTCTCCTGCTGTGCGCTCTATCCCCCTAGTGGCTGATCTACCGTCATTACACTCGACCCCTGATCATCTCCGTGCCTTTCCTTCACCCTGTTCAGCGCTCTATCCTCCTAGTGGCGGATATGCCGTCAACTACACATTGACATGTTAATATCTCACAATACAATGGCCACATCCTCAGCACAAGCTCCAGCCCCCACCCTCTTGCCCGAGGTGGCAACCCCCCCTCCCCCCTCTCGGCTCTCTATATAAGGACTTGTTGCAGCAGCCTGTTTCTCACTCACACCTGAAGACGGTTGCTTGTGTGGCAATCGAAACGTCGTCATCTATTATTATTTGTCTTCTTCTTCTACCTAAGGGACCTTACGGAAAGAACCAAAGAGTATGGATTCCTGCAGTCACGAAGGCTTCAAATCAATATTTATTATTATTGTTTTATATACTTACAAACCTCGCCGCCAGGCGTCAGTACTCAAAAGGTCACGGGTTAAAATCCAACCGCAGTTATAAAATATTTTTAAAATTCGCCTCATTAACTATAATTGTCTTTACTTCTCCATTTGTAGCAGTATTTATCGGCACGGCTATGTATTTTAGTATTGTATGTACAATACTAAAAGATGTGTTGTATGTTTTTAAAATGCCTTTTAAAATACTGCAACGGATCAATGATTACTGGGATCAACGTTAGTTTTAGCGTCACTCACGCTGCCAAAACTTTAATATGCAGTAGACACACAAATACGTTACAGTACAGTATCACATGTTATGTCATGTATGTCTCCACGTATGAAATATAAGTTAATTAATGTAAAATAAAATATCGCAGTAATCCTGTACCGTGATGAGCCATCAAAGGGCTCGCCATAGGCCCGGAGTGCAATACTCCACCGTAGCCACACGGCGGCGGCGGTCGATAGGTCGCGAGTTCAAATCCAACCCGATAAAAACTTTTTTAATGACTTTTAAACAATCATATTTACTTAGTCATTTATTACGGTGTTTATCGGGAGGATGAAATTAAACAAAATATTCTGAAAGTATGTACACCGGATTTGTCAATGTTTAAAAAGTGATTAACACATTGAAGATGTACGGCCGGGGGACAGGTAGCAGTTATATGGCCAGGATGTGCCGTTGGTTATCAACTGGCGCAGTGGCGCACTGGGCTAAGCCCCTCGACTTTTTATTAAGGGGGTCTAACGCAGGTTCCGGGAACCACCAAATTCGTAGGAGGGGCTTCCATTCAAAATCAATCCACTAGCATTAGGTGAGAAGGTGTCGCGCCTGCCTGTAGGTTCATTCAGTACCGTGATGCCTTAGGCCCCCTTTTTGATTTAATTATTATTATTGTGTTTTATATACTTACAAACCTCGCCGTCAGGAGTCAAGAGGTCACGGGTTCAAATCCAACCGCCGGTATATTATTTTTTAAAACATTCACTTCATAAACTATCATTTTTCGATTTAAAGCTTTCGTGACTGCAATGATTCATCTTCTTTGGTTCTTTCGGTAATGTCACGTATCATTCTACGTGACTTTACCGAAAGAACCAAAGAAGATAAACTATCATTTTCTTTACTTCGCCATTTGTAGCAGTATTTATCAGCACGGTTATGTATAATACTAAAATTCCAGAACTATTTATACAAGATGTGTTGTATTTTTAAAAAAATGCATTTTAATACTTCAACGGATCCATGATTACTGGGAGCAACGTTAGTTTTAGCGTCACTCACGCTGCCAAAACATTCATATGCAGTAGACACACAAATACATTACGGTACAGTATCACATGTTATATCATGTATGTCTCCACAAAGGACATGTAAGTTAATGAATTTAAAATAAAATATTCCAGTAATCCTGTCCTGTGATAAGCCACCAAAGGGCTCTGTGTGTTTCTCTCACCCCCTCGTATGCCGTGCCGGCCTTTATAGGTGCTTGCTCACAGCACTTGCCCCTAGAGTCTGTTAAGGCTATACGGGGGATCTTTGTCTTTGTTTCTCTCTCTGTGTGTGTCTCTCTAGGTGTGTGTCTCTCTCTGTCTGTGTGTATCTCTCTCTGTATGTATCTGTGTGTGTCTCTCTCTATGTGTCTCTGTCAGTGTGTGTCTCTCTCTACGTGTCTCTCTCTGTCTGTGTGTGTCTCTCTCTGTGTGTCCCTGTGTGTGTGTCTCTCTCTGGTGGGGAGCAATAGTGTAGCGGTTAGCGCGCTGCACTATGAACCTGGCGACCTGTGTTCGATTCCCGCTCACGGCCTACACCAGTGATGATTATCTGAACCGGTCCCGGGCCTCCCCTAGGTCGACTCAGCCTCAAATGAGTACCTGGTGCGGTGTGTAAACATTGCCACTTGGGAGACAAAGGCGGTCGAGCGTGGTGCTGGCCACCCACCCCCTCGTGTACCGTTCCAACCTTCAAAGGTGCTTGCTAACAGCACTTGCCCCTACAGTCTGTTAAGGCTATATGGGGGATCTTTGTCTTTGTTTCTCTGTCTGTCTCTCTCTCTCTGTCTGTTTGTGTCTCTCTGTGTGTCTCTCTCCGTCTGTTTGTGTCTCTCTCTGTCTGTGTGTGTCTCTCTCTTTGTGTGTCTCTCTCTGTCTGTGTGTGTCTCTCTCTGTCTGTGTGTCTCTCTCTGTGTGTGTCTCTGTGTGTGTCTCTGTGTGTGTCTCTCTCTATGTGTCTCTCTCTATGTGTCTCTCTCCGTCTCTGTGTGTGTCTCTCTCTCTCTCTGTGTCTCTTTCTGTCTGTGTTTGTCTCTCTGTCTGTGTGTGTCTCTCTCTGTCTGTGTGTGTCTATCTCTGTCTGTGTGTGTCTCTCTCTCTGGATGTGTGTGTGTCTCTCTCTCTCTCTGTGTGTGTCTTTCTCTGTCTGTTTGTGTCTCTCTGTGTGTCTCTCTCCGCCTGTTTGTGTCTCTCTCTGTCTGTGTGTGTCTCTCTCTCTTTGTGTGTCTCTCTCTGTCTGTGTGTGTCTCTCTCTGTGTGTGTCTCTCTCTCTGTGTCTCTCTGTCTGTGTGTGTCTCTGTGTGTGTCTCTCTCTATGTGTCTCTCTCTGTCTGTGTGCGTCTCTCTCTCTCTCTCTGTCTCTTTCTGTCTGTGTTTGTCTCTCTGGCTGTGTTTGTGTCTCTGTGTCTGTGTGTGTGTCTCTCTATGTCTGTGTGTGTCTCTCTCTGTCTGTGTGTGTCTCTCTGTGTGTGTGTCTCTCTCTGGATGTGTGTGTGTCTCTCTCTCTCTGTGTGTCTTTCTCTGTCTGTTTGTGTCTCTCTGTGTGTCTCTCTCCGTCTGTTTGTGTCTCTCTCTGTCTGTCTGTGTGTGTCTCTCTCTTTGTGTGTCTCTCTCTCTGTCTGTGTGTGTCTCTCTCTGTGTGTGTCTCTCTCTGTGTCTCTCTGTCTGTGTGTGTCTCTGTGTGTGTCTCTCTCTATGTGTCTCTCTCTGTCTGTGTGTGTCTCTCTTTCTCTCTGTGTCTCTTTCTGTCTGTGTTTGTCTCTCTGTCTGTGTTTGTGTCTCTGTGTCTGTGTGTGTGTCTCTCTCTGTCTGTGTGTGTCTCTCTCTGTCTGTGTGTGTCTCTCTGTGTGTGTCTCTCTCTGGATGTGTGTGTCTCTCTGTGTGTGTGTGTGTCTTTCTCTGTCTGTTTGTGTCTCTCTGTGTGTCTCTCTCCGTCTGTTTGTGTCTCTCTCTGTCTGTGTGTGTCTCTCTCTCTCTGTGTCTCTCTCTGTCTGTGTGTCTCTCTCTCTCTGTGTGTCTCTCTCTGTGTGTCTCTCTCTGTCTGTGTGTGTCTCTTTGTCTGTGTTTGTGTCTCTGTGTCTGTGTGTGTGTCTCTGTGTCTGTGTGTGTGTCTCTCTCTGTCTGTGTGTGTCTCTCTCTGTCTGTGTGTGTCTCTCTCTGTCTGTTTGTGTCTCTCTGTGTGTCTCTCTCCGTCTGTTTGTGTCTCTCTCTGTCTGTGTGTGTCTCTCTCTCTGTCTGTCTCTCTCTGTCTGTTTGTGTCTCGTCATTACACTCGACACTCGATCATCTCCGCACCTTTCCTTCACCCTGTTCAGCGCTCTATCCTCCTAGTGGCGGATATACCGTCAATTACACATTGACATGTTAATATCTCACAATACAATGGCCACATCGTCCCAACAAGCTCCAGCCCCCACCCTCTTGCCCGATGTGGCAACCGCCCCTCCCCCCTCTCGGCTCTCTATATAAGGACTTGTTGCAGCAGCCTGTTTCTCACTCCCACCTGAAGACGGTTGCTTGTGTGGCAATCGAAACGTCGTGATCTATTATTATTTGTCTTCTTCTACCTAAGGGACCTTACCGAAAGAACTAAAGAGTATGGATCCCTGCAGTCACGAAGGCTTCAAATCAATAATTATTGTTATTGTGTTTTATATACTTACAAACCTCGCCGCCAGGCGTCAGGAGTCAAAAGGTCACGGGTTAAAATCCAACCGCAGTTATAATATACTTTAAAAAATCACTTCATAAACTATTATTTTCTTTACTTCTCCATTTGTAGCAGTATTTATCGGCACGGCTATGTTTTTAGTGGCAGATATACCGTCAACTACACATTGACATGTTAATATCTCACAATACAATGGCCACATCCTCAGCACAAGCTCCAGCCCCCACCCTCTTGCCCGATGTGGCAACCCCCCCTCCCCCCTCTCGGCTCTCTATATAAGGACTTGTTGCAGCAGCCTGTTTCTCACTCCCACCTGAAGACGGTTGCTTGTGTGGCAATCGAAACGTCGTGATCTATTATTATTTGTCTTCTTCTACCTAAGGGACCTTACCGAAAAAACCAAAGAGTATGGATTCCTGCAGTCACGAAGGCTTCAAATCAATATTTATTATTATTGTGTTTTATATACTTACAAACCTCGCCGCCAGGCGTCAGGAGTCAAAAGGTCACAGGTTCAAATCCAACCGCAGTTATAATATATTTAAAAAAATCACTTCATAAACTATAATTGTCTTTTCTTCATCATTTGTAGCAGTATTTATCGGCATGGTTATGTACAATACAAGAATTCTAGAATTATTTATACAAGATGTTATTGTATTAAAAATAAATGCATTTTAAAATACTTTAACGGATCTATAATTACTGGGATCAACGTTAGTTTTAGCCTCACTCACGCTGCGAAAACTTTAAAATGCAGTAGACACACAAATACGTTACAGTACAGTATCACATGTGATGTCATGTATGTCTCCACATATGAAATATAAGTTTATTAATGTAAAATAAAATATCGCAGTAATCCTGTACCGTGATGAGCCATCAAAGGGCTCGCCATAGGCCCGGAGTGCAATACTCCACCGTAGCCACACGGCGGCGGCGGTCGATAGGTCGCGAGTTCAAATCCAACCCGATAAAAACTTTTTTAATGACTTTTAAACAATCATATTTACTTAGTCATTTATTGCGGTGTTTATCGGGAGGATGAAATTAAACAAAATATTCTGAAAGTATGTACACCGGATTTGTCAATGTTTCAAAAGCGATTAATACATTGAAGATGTACGGCCGGGGGACAGGTAGCAGTTATATGGCCAGGATGTGCCGTTGGTTATCAACTGGCGCAGTGGCGCACTGGGCTAAGCCCGTCGACTTTTTATTAAGGGGGTCTAACGCAGGTTCCGGGAACCACCAAATTCGTAGGAGGGGCTTCCATTCTAAATCAATCCACTAGCATTAGGTGAGAAGGTGTCGCGCCTGCCTGTAGGTTCATTCAGTACCGTGATGCCTTAGTCCCCCTTTTTAATTTAATAATTATTATTGTGTTTTATATACTTACAAACCTCGCCGTCAGGCGTCAGGAGTCAAAAGGTCACAGGTTCAAATCCAACCGCCGGTATAATATTTTTTAAAACCATTCACTTCATAAACTATAATTTTCTTTATTTCGCCATTTGTAGCAGTATTTATCGGCACGGTAATGTACAATACTAAAATTCCAGAAATATTTATACAAGATGTTGTTGTATTTTTAAAAAAGTGCATTTTAATACATCAAAGGATCTATGATTACGGGGAGGAACGTTAGTTTTAGCGTCACTCACTCTGCCAAAACTTTAATATGCAGTAGACACACAAATACGTTACAGTACAGTATCACATGTTATATCATGTATGTCTCCACAAAGGAAATGTAAGTTCATGATTTTAAAATAAAATATTCCAGTAATCCTGTCCTGAGATAAGCCACCAAAGGGCTCTGTGTGTTTCTCTCACCCCCTCGTGTGCCGTGCCGGCCTTTATAGGTGCTTGCTCACAGCACTTGCCCCTACAGTCTGTTAAGGCTATACGGGGGATCTTTGTCTTTGTTTCTCTCTGTGTGTGTGTCTCTCTAGGTGTGTCTCTCTGTCTGTGTGTGTCTCTCTGTGTCTCTCTCTGTCTGTGTGTCTCTCTCTGTGTCTCTCTCTGTCTGTGTGTGTGTCTCTCTCTCTGTCTGTGTGTCTCTCTCTGTCTGTGTTTGTGTCTCTCTCTGTCTGTGTGTGTCTCTCTGTGTGTATGTCTCTCTCTGGATGTGTGTGTCTCTCTGTGTATGTGTGTCTTTCTCTGTCTGTTTGTGTCTCTCTGTGTGTCTCTCTCCGTCTGTGTGTGTCTCTCTCTGTCTGTGTCTCTCTCTCTGTCTGTCTCTCTCTGTCTGTTTGTGTCTCTCTGTGTGTCTCTCTCCGTCTGTTTGTGTCTCTCTTTGTCTGTTTGTGTCTCTCTGTCTGTGTGTCTCTCTCTGTGTCTCTCTCTGTCTGTGTGTCTTTCTCTCTCTGTCTGTGTGTCTCTCTCTCTGTGTCTCTCTCTGTCTGTGTGTCTCTCTCTGTCTGTGTGTGTCTCTCTCTCTGTATGTCTCTCTATCTGTGTGTGTCTCTGTGTGTGTCTCTCTGCGTATGTGTCTCTCTCTGTCTGTGTGTGTCTCTCTCTGTCTGTGTGTCTCTCTCCGTCTGTTTGAGTCTCCTGCTGTGCGCTCTATCCCCCTAGTGGCTGATCTACCGTCATTACACTCGACCCTCGATCATCTCCGCACCTTTCCTTCACCCTGTTCAGCGCTCTATCCTCCTAGTGGCGGATATACCGTCAACTACACATTGACATGTTAATATCTCACAATACAATGGCCACATCCTCAGCACAAGCTCCAGCCCCCACCCTCTTGCCCGATGTGGCAACCCCCCCTCCCCCCTCTCGGCTCTCTATATAAGGACTTGTTGCAGCAGCCTGTTTCTCACTCCCACCTGAAGACGGTTGCTTGTGTGGAAATCGAAACGTCGTGATCTATTATTATTTGTCTTCTTCTACCTAAGGGACCTTACCGAAAAAACCAAAGAGTATGGATTCCTGCAGTCACGAAGGCTTCAAATCAATATTTATTATTATTATTATTGTGTTTTATATACTTACAAACCTCGCCGCCAGGCGTCAGGAGTCAAAAGGTCACGGGTTCAAATCCAACCGCAGTTATAATATATTTTAAAAAATCACTTCATAAACTATAATTTTCTTTTCTTCATCATTTGTAGCAGTATTTATCGGCACCGTTATGTACAATACAAGAATTCTAGAATTATTTATACAAGATTTGCTATTGTATTTAAAAAAATGCATTTTAATACTTGAACGGATCTATGATTACTGGGATCAACGTTAGTTTTAGCCTCACTCACGCTGCCGAAACTTTAATATGCAGTAGACACACAAATACGTTACAGTACAGTATCACATGTTATGTCATGTATGTCTCCACATATGAAATATAAGTTTATTAATGTAAAATAAAATATCGCAGTAATCCTGTACCGTGATGAGCCATCAAAGGGCTCGCCATAGGCCCGGAGTGCAATACTCCACCGTAGCCACACGGCGGCGGCGGTCGATAGGTCGCGAGTTCAAATTCAAACTCCGGGCCTCGAGTCTCAGTCACATTCAGTATCGACACACCCTCGCCCTCTTGCTTTAACGTTCATTTTATTAGTCATTGCAAAAAAAAATCACATTGTACAAAAAACTCAACACTTCAATACAAGAGAATATATTGGGAGACGTTTCAGGCTTTGAGTTGTTATCGAACATCGCTCTACGGTTATAGGATCCAATCACGGCCGTGTGACTAATTAACTAGCCTTCCGCACGTCCATGGACGGGTGTGGATCAGTAAATCTGAAACTTGCAAGCGAAAAGCAGAGCGCGACGTCATATATTAATTGCGTCATTGGTGACTGACTTGTTTCATTTTAAGGTTATAATGCCTCGTTCATCATGACGTCAATTTTTACTTCTATGTCTCAACAACAGCATTACGGTGGTCACGTGACGTGAGGGTTCTGCCTTTGTAGTGAGGGTTGTGAGTTGACGCCGAGGAGGGGGGCGGAGGCGCCACGCCCCCCATGTGGAGTGACGTCACCTGCTCATGATTATTAATGAGGGGGTGTCCATGTGGAGTGACGTCACCTGCTCATGATTATTAATGAGGGGGTGTCCATGTGGAGGACGTCACCTGCTCATGATTATTAATGAGGGGGTGTCCATGTGGAGTGACGTCACCTGCTCATGATTATTAATGAGGGGGGTGTCCATGTGGAGGACGTCACCTGCTCATGATTATTAATGAGGGGGGGTGTCCATGTGGAGGACGTCACCTGCTCATGATTATTAATGAGGGGGGTGTCCATGTGGACTGACGTCACCTGCTCATGATTATTAATGAGGGGGGTGTCCATGTGGAGGACGTCACCTGCTCATGATTATTAATGAGGGGGGGTGTCTATGTGGAGGACGTCACCTGCTCATGATTATTAATGAGGGGGATGTCCATGTGGAGTGACGTCACCTGCTCATGATTATTAATGAGGGGGGTGTCAATGTTGAGGACGGCCCCTTAAATATACTTTATATATTTAAGAGGCCGTCCATAAATGACGTCACGCACCTAGAGGGGGGGAGGTGGTCAGACGTTTGTGACGATGTGTGACGAGAAAGGGGGGTGGGGGTTGAGAAATGTGACGTCACATCAAAATGCGCAACATTAAATAAATATAGACAACACGTTCTCCTTAATAAATATACTTTTTTTAATAAATGTTTTCTCCTACAACAACAGAGTGCAGCTCCGCATTAAATACGCACTACAATGACAATAGTTTAAAGCGATTTGAAGCATGTTTTATAAAAAAAAAATTGGGGGGTGGGGGCAGAGCTTTGTGACGTCATATTTGAGGGGGGGTGTGTCTGACTTTGTGACGCCGTGTGACGGGGGAGGGGGAGGAGAGGGGGGTAAAAAATCGTCCAAAATCGCGTGACGTCATTTATGGACGGCCCCCCTAGGTAGAGTAGTGACGGGCAGAGAGCTGTTTCAGGGGACGGGATGTGTCTGGGTGCGGGGTTGCCACACTTCGGGGCTGGCGACCCGCCACGCCAGTGCCGTCATCGCCCCAAGCGCCTCTCCTCTCACGTTCGGGTGAAGCTTGCGCTGGCAACGCTGCACGCGCCTGATGATTGATAAATCCGTCGCGCACTGCATTTGCCCAACGTAGGAACCCCCGTGTTCGATGTCGTAATGCATGGCAGCAAATATATTTATAGATTTGAAGCTTTCGTGACTACAATGATTCGTACTCTTTGTTTTCTCTCTTCGGTAAAGTCACGTAGGTAAAAAATAAAATACATTTAGTTTTGATTTAAAGCTTTCGTGGCTGCAGGGATTCATATTCTTTCGGTATTTTAATATTTTAAAATAATATTTTATCGGTTCCCTTCTACGTGACTTTACCGAAAGAACCAAGAATATAAATGTAGTTGTTTTTCTTTTTTTACCTACGTGACTTTACCGAAAAACCCAAAAGAGTAGCAAATACATTACTTAGTCAGGGCCAGGCATGGTGCTGTTATATTAAACAAGACACGTAATAATAAACACGGAACTACCGTAACAACTGTATACACTCATTAAGTAAACGCGTGTCACCAAAGTTAAAATCCAGAACGCCTGCTAGTTGGTTGGAGGGTATTTTCGTGAAAAAAGGCGGAGAGATTGAAGCATCAGTTCCCAGGAGATCATCCGCCTCCTCTTTCCTCCCATATCTAAAGTACAATTGATACATCCCATCAGCCAACGCGGCCTTCTTGTGTGGGAGTACACAACAATCAGCAGTGTTGCTTCAACACAAGCAAACTCTGGACAGGTTTCGACCATTCAGCGTCTCTCTCTCTCTCGTCAGTCGCCAGGCAAGAGTGAACCAAATACTGGCTTCATGTTTTACAGAGGCAAGGAACGCCACTGCTATTTATATTATTTATTTATGTAATTTATTGTAAAAAAAATTCGGTCACAGTCCCTATGATCACTGTTACGTTGCAATTATGGCTTTAGTTTTTGGTGATTTCGAAAACGTTTTTTTGGGTTTGGACATGTTTGTTTTTGTTGTAGTACTGAGTTAGACTGATGGCCTTAATCTAAGTTTTCTTGTGGTTGTTGTTGTTGTTTGACTTGCATCCCACTGGGATTTTTTGCACACAGCGTTGGTGGTGTACGGTGATTTTTTCAGGAATATTTTGCTGTTTTTGTTTTCCCATGGATTTTCTGTTTTGCCCAGTCACACATAGTCACTTTAAGATGTTTGTATAGTTCTTTTTTTTTGTTTTGTGCGGTTGCACCCGATTCAAGAGCCGAATGGCTCACAGGGCTATACCAAAATAAATAAACTGAATATTTATATCAGATTTGAAACACGGCAAAACGAATTCTTCTGCCGTAGCTGATCACTGTTACAACGCCGTGGGTGATCACGATATAATTTTCTCCGATACCAAGGTCCTTTGCAAACCCACGGGTTTTTATCAGAGATTTGTTCACGAGGCAATTCAGATCTACAAACACAGACACAATTTTAACCGAGAAGATGGTTTCAAATTAAGCAACCATTGGAAAGATGTTCTAAATCGAACCAAACATTAAACTAATTTTCAATGGTACAGTATATTTTTCAAGTAGTGGTACCCCAAACTTTCGCAGCTCTTAAAAATTCCCTTTTCACCCCATCAATAAGTAAACTCCCCCTCCCGTGCCAACCGGCATGTGCACCCGCACGTACACCACCTCTATGCTAAGTCGGCCAATCAAATGCTAATTTTTATGCTAATTCCTTTGTCAAGGCACCTTGTTTCCTCGCACACAGCTTAAAGGTCGCGGTCTGAGCGTGGCTGTGTTTCACTCCAGCACTGTCCTCGAGACCGCCTGATCCCTTCACCTGATCAAGGCCGCTTGTGTTGTGGCCGAAACGTCGTGATTTTTGTTGATTTATTTTTTACCTAAGTGACTTTACCGAATAGAACCAAAGAGTATGGATCTATGATTACTGGGAGCAACGTTAGTTTTAGCGTCACTCACGCTACCAAAACTTTAATATGCAGTAGACACACAAATACATTACAGTACAGTATCACATGTTACGTCATGTATGTCTCCACAAAGGAAATGTAAGTTCATGTATTTAAAATAAAATATTCCAGTAATCCTGTCCTGTGACAATCCACCAAAGGGCTCTGTGTGTTTCTCTCACCCCCTCGTGTGACGTGCCGGCCTTTATAGGTGCTTGCTCACAGCACTTGCCCCTACAGTCTGTTAAGGCTATACGGGGGATATTTGTCTTTGTTTCTCTCTCTGTGTGTGTCTCTCTAGGTGTGTCTCTCTGTCTGTGTGTGTATCTCTGTGTGTCTCTCTCTCTGTGTCTCTGTCTGTCTGTGTGTGTCTCTCTCTGTCTGTGTGTGTCTCTCTGTCTGTGTGTGTCTCTCTCTGTGTGTCTCTCTCTGTCTGTGTGTCTCTGTGTGTGTGTCTCTCTCTGTGTGTGTCTCTCTCTCTGTGTGTGTTTCTCTCTGTCTGTGTGAGTGTCTCTCTGCGTGTGTGTCTCTCTCCGTCTGTTTGTGTCTCCTGCTGTTCGCTCTATCCCCCTAGTGGTTGATCTACCGTCATTACATTCGAACCCCGATCATCTCCGCGCCTTTCCTTCACCCTGTTCAGCGCTCTATACTCAAAGTGGCGGATATACCGTCAACTACACATTGACATGTTAATATCTCACAATACAATGGCCACATCGTCAGCACAAGCTCCAGCCCCCACCCTCTTGCCCGATGTGGCAACCCCCCCTCCCCCCTCTCGGCTCTCTATATAAGGACTTGTTGCAGCAGCCTGTTGCTCACTCCCACCTGAAGACGGTTGCTTGTGTGGAAATCGAAACGTCGTGATCTATTATTATTATTTGTCTTCTTCTACCTAAGGGACCTTACGGAAAGAAGCAAAGAGTATGGATTCCTGCAGTCACGAAGGCTTCAAATCAAGATTTATTATAATTATTGTGTTTTATATACTTACAAACCTCGCCGCCAGGCGTCAGGAGTCAAAAGGTCACAGGTTCAAATCCAACCGCCGGTATAAAATATTTTAAAAATCACTTCATAAACTATAATTTTCTTTACTTCGCCATTTGTAGCAGTATTTATCGGCACGGCTATTTACAATACTAAAATTCCAGAACTATTTATACAAGAGGTGTTGTTGTATTTTTTTAACATGAATTTTTAAATACTTTAACGGATCTATGATTACTGGGAGCAACGTTAGTTTTAGCGTCACTCACGCTGCCAAAACTTTAAAATGCAGTATACACACAAATACGTTACAGTACAGTATCACATGTTATGTCATGTATGTCTCCACATACGAAATATAAGTTAATTAATGTAAATAAAATATCGCAGTAATCCTGTACCGTGATAATCCACCAAAGGGCTCTGTGTGTTTCTCTCACCCCCTCGTATGCCGTGCCGGCCTTTATTGGTGCTTGCTCACAGCACTTGTCCCTACAGTCTGTTAAGGCTATACGGGGGATCTTTGTTTTTGTTTCTCTCTCTGTGTGTGTCTCTCTCTATGTGTCTCTCTCTGTCTGTGTGTCTCTCTCTGTGTGTCCCTGTGTGTGTGTGTCTCTCTCTGGTGGAGAGCAATAGTGTAGCGGTTAGCGCGCTGCACTATGAACCTGGCGACCTGTGTTTGATTCCCGCTCACGGCCTACACCAGTGACGATTATCTGAACCGGTCCCGGGCCTCCCCTAGGTCGACTCAGCCTCAAATGAGTACCTGGTGCGGTGTATAAACATTGCCACTTGGGAGACAAAGGCGGTCGAGCGTGGTGCTGGCCACCCACCCCCTCGTGTACCGTTACAACCTTCAAAGGCGCTTGCTTATAGCACTTGCCCCTACAGTCTGTTAAGGCTATACGGGGGATCTTTGTCTTTGTTCTCTCTGTCTGTGTGTGTGTGTCTCTGTGTGTGTGTGTGTCTCTCTCTTTCTGTCTGTCTGTGTGTGTGTGTCTCTGTGTGTGTGTCTCTGTGTGTGTGTCTCTCTGTGTGTGTGTGTGTCTCTCTGTCTGTGTGTATCTCTCTGTGTGTCTCTCTCCGTCTGTTTGTGTGTTTCTCTCTTTGTGTCTCTGTCTGTGTTTGTGTCTCTGTGTCTGTGTGTGTGTCTCTGTCTGTGTGTGTGTCTCTCTGTGTGTGTGTCTCTCTCTGTATGTGTGTGTCTCTCTCTGTGTGTGTCTTTCTCTCTGTCCGGCAAAACAACCCCCTAAATCCTCGCGGTGCCGGACGGGCAACTCTGTCGTGGACAGTGCTGTGGGGGGAGATCCAATTTTGATTGGCTCCTCCCCTCATGGCATATGTGTCCACCACAGGGGCTAAACGGGGGCTCTGGACGGGTGCGAGGGGCTGGTAACCCCTCCACCTTCAATTAATTACCACGAAACCACGAATTAAACTGAAATATGTAACTAATAAGCTTGTGCCGAAGGCCCCGGGGCGCCAGGCGTCTATGACGTCTCCTGGCCAAACGCCAATTGGCGGAGCCAGGAGATTGAATACCTACCCTCGGGGCTACTCCAGAAACAACGAAAGCCACTACGGGTGGCCACGTGGAATGTTCAAACGCTCACTGCAGAGGAGAGGCTGCCACTCCTCTGTCGGGAGCTGGACCGGTACCGCCTGGATCTATGCGGCATTCAGGAGGTCCGGTGGACCGGCTCTGGCTCCTGCCACCATGAGGGGTGGACAGTCCTCTACTCGGGGCAGCAGACTGCTAAACAACAGGGTGTGGGTCTTCTTTTGAACAAAAGAATGAAGGGGGCGTAGGAGCGTGGCGGTGAGGTGTGGAAGCTGTAAGCCCCAGGCTACTTTGGGCTCGCCTTCCCATCAACCGGAGGCGAGGAATGGTGGTCGTGGTTACTTATGCCCCCACCGAAGATGAACATCCGTGGAGGGATGCAGGCAAAGCCGATGAGTCAGATGCCTTCTATGACCTCCTGTCACAGGTGCTGGCTAAAGTGGCCCCTCGGGATAGAGTCATCATGTTAGGTGACTTCAATGCCCGAGTTGGTCATGATACTGGCACCTGGTCTGGAGTGATTGGAGGGCATGGGCCAGATCAGCTCAATAACAACGGTAGGAGGCTGCTAGATTTTTGTGCAGCCCATGGGCTTGTAATTACCAACACTCTGTTCCGGCATCGGCGCATCCATACAACATCATGGATGCATGCCGGGTCCAAGCAAGAACATCTGCTGGACTACATAGTGACGGACCAGCAAATGCGAGCCCATGTCCTTGATACCAGGACCTACCGTGGAGCTGATCTGCCCTCTGACCATCGACTAGTCATCTGTAAGATGCGCCTGCCATTCTTCCACTCCGGTGGTGGGTGTACACCCAGGACCCCATTCCAACATAAAGTGGCCTGGTCTCAGTTATCTGATGAAAGTTGCAAGCGAGAATTTCATCATCACTTGCGGCTGGGATTGGCATCGTCCCCGACTCCTCCTGATGTCGAGGGTAAATGGGCGAGGTTTAGGACTGTGACTCATGCAGCTGCAATGGCTGCTTTGGGTACGCGGTCCAGACCTCCCCAGAGACCCTGGCTGACAGAGGAGGTGTTCAGGATGGTTGAGAAAAAGCGACAGGCCCACTGTCATCGGCTACAGAATCCCACGTCAGAGAATGAGGAGGCTTACCGCAGCCTTCGCTCGGAGGTTCGGAGAGCCGTGAGGCGCTGCAAGGATGGGTGGTGGTCGCGGGTTGCTGAGGAGATGGAGTCTGCCTCAGTGGCCCGTGATCACAAATCTCTATTTAACTCCATCAAAAAAGTAACTTGCAGCGCCACACCTATTACCATCATTAGGGGAAAAAAACGGTGATCCAATCTCCGACCCCCAGGAACAGGTTCGCAGATTTGCTGAGCATTTCTGTGAGGTCCTGGGGGAGGGAAAATCCCTCACCCAGGAAAACATCGTGGCACAAAGTGAGGATGACCCTGCTGAGGCTGCGGTGCCTCAAATATTGGAAGAAGTCACCCCCTGTGAGTGGCTGGCTGAGGTGCCATCTGCTGAGGAAGTATTGAAGGCGATTCGGAGTCTGAGACCAGGAAAGGCAGCGGGCAGAGATGATCTCCCAAGCGAAATGCTGAGGGACGGTGGCGTTTGTGCACAGACTGCCCTATATGACATCATAACAACAGTCTGGACCACTGGACGGGTTCCGCAGGATTGGAAGGATGCCCTGGTGGTCCCCCTTTTATAGAAGGGGGACCGCACAGACTGTAACAACTACAGGGGCATATCACTCCTCAGTGTGCCGGGAAAGGTCCTGGCAAGGATTATTCAGCATCGCCTTGCCAGGCACGCTGAGGAGAGGCTTGCGGAGCCCCAATGCGGTTTCAGGAAAGGGCGGTCCTGCACAGATGCCATATTTTCTGTCCGGCTGCTACAGCAGAGGTGTAGGGAATTCCAACAAGACCTACATCTCTTCTTTATTGACCTGGTCAAGGCCTATGATACCATCAGTAGGCCTGGGCTCTGGGTTGTTCTTCGTGCTTTTGGAGTACCTGACCCTTTGTTCACGATCATTAAGGACCTTCATGATGGTGAGCGGGCCCGGATAAAACTATGTGGCCGGGAGTCAGAGCCATTCCCTGTACACCTTGGGGTGCGACAGGGATGTCCTCTGGCTCCCACATTATTTAACATCTATTTTGACCACGTAGTTCGTGAAGCCTTCAATAGCTGTACCGGGGGAATCTCCATATGGTACAGATATAATGGGAGGCTAATCGATGCCCGGGTGCGGTCAAGGGATGGCTCCCTATTGCTCAACCACGTTATGTATGCTGATGATTTGGTAATAGCTGCTCAGTCAGAGGAGGAGTTGGAGACGCAGGTGCTGAGACTGGAGCGTGCCACTAAGAGGTGGGGCCTTACCATCAGCCCCACCAAAACTAAGCACCTGCCTGGGTATTTTGTACCATCGGAAAATCCACCCCCACAACTCCCAATCGGTGATGGGGCAGTTGTGGAGAGAGTGGAGAGTTTCCCATACCTGGGCAGTGTGCTTATGACTGGCTCCAGTTTAACAGCAGAGGTCTCACTCCGAATCAGTCGAGCGGCAATATCTTTTCATCGGTTGCATAACGCTGTGTGGAAGCTACCTGGTCTGTCGCTCCGCACTAAGCTTCAGGTCTTCTCGGCCACGGTCATTCCCTCCCTTCTCTACGCTTGCGAAACGTGGACCCCCCTAATGGAACATCTTCGCCGGTTAGAAACATTTAGGCTGGCCTGCCTGCGATCCATCCTGGGTTTAACCAGACTGGATTGTGTGAGGAGCTCACAAATCCTTGAAAGATCTGGGCAGGGTCCCATCGGTGAGCTCCTCCGGCAGGCAAGGCTGCGATGGCTGGGTCATGTAGCCCGCATGCCCAGCCACCGCATGACGAAACAGCTTTTGTTTGGCCGGATTGAGGGGGCTAAGCGGGCGCGGCACGGGCTAGAGAAGAGATGGAGTGATGTGGTACAGGAGGACGTGGAGCTGAGTGGACTTGCCGATGACTGGTACCAGCGGTGTCAAGATCGGCCTCTGTGGAGGAGGCTCGTGAAGGATGCTACTGGGCAGTTGGAGGCAGTCGCCCTCCAACAACAACGGAGGGCGGAGGAGCGACGCTCAGAACAACGAGCGGAGCGCCGGGTGGCTAAAGCACAGCAGGTTGGCACAGTAGGGGGCACAGGTGGTGCATCAGCCAGTCATCTCAGTCAGTCGACCCGTGGCACCTGGGTCTGCCCCGTGACCTCCTGCCAGCGGGCGTTCGACACTTCACGTGGCCTCAGGGTGCACATAGCCTGGCATAAGCGTCGTGGTGACGTCACCGCCACTTAGTGGCGAATGGCGGTTGTTGTTGTTGTCTTTCTCTGTCTGTTTGTGTCTCTCTGTGTGTCTCTATCCGTCTGTTTGTGTCTCTCTCTGTCTGTGTGTGTCTCTCTGTCTGTGTTTGTGTCTCTGTGTCTGTGTGTGTGTCTCTCTCTGTCTGTGTGTCTCTCTCTCTCTGTGTCTCTCTCTGTCTGTTTGTGTCTCGTCATTACACTCGACCCTCGATCATCTCCGCGCTTTTCCTTCACCCTGTTCAGCGCTCTATCCTCCTAGTGGCGGATATACCGTCAACTACACATTGACATGTTAATATCTCACAATACAATGGCCACATCCTCGGCACAAGCTCCAGTCCCCACACTCTTGCCCGATGTGGCAACCCCCCCTCCTCCCTCTCGGCTCTCTATATAAGGACTTGTTGCAGCAGCCTGTTTCTCACTCCCACCTGAAGACGGTGTGTTTCTCTCACCCCCTCGTATGCCGTGCCGGCCTTTATAGGTGCTTGCTCACAGCACTCTGTGTGTCTCTCTAGGTGTGTGTCTCTCTCTGTCTGTGTGTATCTCTCTCTGTATGTATCTGTGTGTGTCTCTCTCTATGTGTCTCTCTCTGTCTGTGTGTGTCTCTCTCTGTGTGTCCCTGTGTGTGTGTCTCTCTCTGGTGGGGAGCAATAGTGTAGCGGTTAGCGCCCTGCACTATGAACCTGGCGACCTGTGTTCAATTCCCACTCACGGCCTACACCAGTGACGATTATCTGAACCGGTCCCGGGCCTCCCCTAGGTCGACTCAGCCTCAAATGAGTACCTGGTGCGGTGTGTAAACATTGCCACTTGGGAGACAAAGGCGGTCGAGCGTGGTGCTAGCCACCCACCCCCTCGTGTACCGTTCCAACCTTCAAAGGTGCTTGCTAACAGCACTTGCCCCTACAGTCTGTTAAGGTTATACGGGGGATCTTTGTCTTTGTTTTTCTCTCTGTGTGTCTGTCTGTGTGTGTCTCTCTCTGTGTCTGTGTGTGTCTCTCTCTGTCTGTGTCTCTGTGTGTCTCTCTCTGTCTGTGTGTGTCTCTCTCTGTGTGTCTCTCTGTGTGTCTCTCTGTGTGTCTCTCTCCGTCTGTTTGTGTCTCCTGCTGCGCGCTCTATCTCCCTAGTGGCTGATCCACCAAAGGGCTTTGTGTGTTTCTCTCTCCCCCTCGTATGTCGTGCCTGCCTTTATAGGTGCTGGCTCACAGCACTTGCCCCTACAGTCTGTTAAGGCTATACGGGGGATCTTTGTCTTCGTTTCTCTGTGTGTGTGTCTCTCTCTGTGTCTCTCTCTGTGTGTGTGTGACTCTCTCTCTGTGTCTCTCTCTGTCTGTGTGTGTCTCTCTGTGTGTCTCTCCGTCTGTTTGTGTCTCTCTCTGTCTGTGTGTGTCTCTCTCTCTGTGTGTCTCTCTCTGTCTGTTTGTGTCTCGTCATTACACTCGACCCTCGATCATCTCCGCGCTTTTCCTTCACCCTGTTCAGCGCTCTATCCTCCTAGTGGCGGATATACCGTCAACTACACATTGACATGTGAATATCTCACAATACAATGGCCACATCCTCAGCACAAGCTCCAGCCCCCACCCTCTTGCCCGATGTGGCAACCCCCCCTCTCGGCTCTCTATATAAGGACTTGTTGCAGGAGCTGGTTTCTCACTCCCACCTGAAGACGGTTGCTTGTGTGGAAATCGAAACGTCGTGATCTATTATTATTTGTCTTCTTCTACCTAAGGGACCTTACCGAAAGAACCAAAGAGTATGGATTCCCGCAGTCACGAAGGCTTCAAATCAATATTTATTATTATTGTGTTTTATATACTTACAAACCTCGCCGTCAGTCGTCTGGAGTCAAAAGGTCACGGGTTCAAATCCAACCGCAGTTATAATATATTTTAAAAAATCACTTCATAAACAATTTTCTTTACTTAATCACTTGTAGCAGTATTTATCGGCATGGTTATGTACAATACAAGAATTCTAGAATTTTTTATACAAGATGTGCTATTGTATTTTTTTAATGCATTTTAATACTGTAACGGATCAATGATTACTGGGATCAAGGTTAGTTTTAGCGTCACTCACGCTGCCAAAACTTTAATATGCAGTAGACACACAAATACGTTACAGTACAGTATCACATGTTATGTCATGTATGTCTCCACATATGAAATGTAAGTTAATTAATGTAAAATAAAATATCGCAGTAATCCTGTACTGTGATGAGCCATCAAAGGGCTCGCCATAGGCCCGGAGTGCAATACTCCACCGTAGCCACACGGCGGCGGCGGTCGATAGGTCGCGAGTTCAAATCCAACCCGAGTAATACTTTTTTAATGACTTTTAAACAATCATATTTACTTAGTCATTTATTGCGTTGTTTATCGGGAGGATGACATTAAACAAAATATTCTTAAAGTATGTATACCGGATTTGTTATTGTTTAAAAAGTGATTAACACATTGAAGATGTACGGCCGTGGGACAGGTAGCAGTTATATGGCCAGGATGTGCCGTTGGTTATCAACTGGCGCAGTGGCGCACTGGGCTAAGCCCCTCGACTTTTTATTAAGGGGGTCTAACGCAGGTTCCGGGAACCACCAAATTCGTAGGAGGGGCTTCCATTCAAAATCAATCCACTAGCATTAGGTGAGAAGGTGTCGCGCCTGCCTGTAGGTTCATTCAGTACCGTGATGCCTTAGGCCCCCTTTTTAATTTAATTATTATTATTGTGTTTTATATACTTACAAACCTCGCCGTCAGGAGTCAAAAGGTCACGGGTTCAAATCCAACCGCCGGTATAATAATTTTAAAAACATTCACATCAAAAACTATCATTTTCTTTACTTCGCCATTTGTAACAGTATTTATCGGCAGGGTTATGTATAATACTAAAATTCCAGAACTATTTATACAAGATGTGTTGTTGTATTTAAAAAAAATGCATTTTAATACTTCAACGGATCTATGATTACTGGGAGCAACGTTCGTTTTAGCGTCACTCACGCTGCCAAAACATTCATATGCAGTAGACACACAAATACGTTACAGTACAGTATCACATGTTATATCATGTATGTCTCCACAAAGGACATCTAAGTTAATGAATTTAAAATGAAATATTCCAGCAATCCTGTCCTGTTATAAGCCACCAAAGGGCCCTGTGTGTTTCTCTCACCCCGTCGTATGCCGTTCCGGCCTTTATAGTTGCTTGCTCACAGCACTTGTCCCTACAGTCTGTTAAGGCTATACGGGGGATCTTTGTCTTTGTTTCTCTCTCTGTGTGTGTCTCTCTAGGTGTGTGTCTCTCTCTGTCTGTGTGTATCTCTCTCTGTATGTCTCTGTGTGTGTCTCGCTCTATGTGTCTCTCTCTGTCTGTGTGTCTCTCTCTGTGTGTCCCTGTGTGTGTCTCTCTCTGGTGGGGAGCAATAGTGTAGCGGTTAGCGCGCTGCACTATGAACCTGGCGACCTGTGTTCGATTCCCGCTCACGGCCTACATCAGTGACGATTATCTGAACCGGTCCCGGGCCTCCCCTAGGTCGAATCAGCCTCAAATGAGTACCTGGTGCGGTGTATAAACATTGCCACTTGGGAGACAAAGGCGGTCGAGCGTGGTGCTGGACACCCACCCCCTCGTGTACCGTTCCAACCTTCAAAGGCGCTTGCTAACAGCACTTGCCCCTACAGTCTGTTAAGGCTATACGGGGGATCTTTGTCTTTGTTCTCTCTGTCTGTCTGTGTGTGTCTCTGTGTGTCTCTGTGTGTCTCTGTGTGTCTCTGTGTGTGTGTGTGTATCTCTCTGTGTGTCTCTCTCCGTCTGTTTGTGTCTCTCTCTCTTTGTGTGTCTCTCTCTGTCTGTGTTTGTGTCTCTCTGTCTGTGTTTGTCTTTCTCTGTCTGTTTGTGTCTCTCTGTGTGTCTCTCTCTGTCTGTTTGTGTCTCGTCATTACACTCGACCCTCGATCATCTCCGCGCTTTTCCTTCACCCTGTTCAGCGCTCTATCCTCCTAGTGGCGGATATACCGTCAACTACACATTGACATGTTAATATCTCACAATACAATGGCCACATCCTCAGCACAAGCTCCAGCCCCCACCCTCTTGCCCGATGTGGCAACCCCCCCTCCCCCCTCTCGGCTCTCTATATAAGGACTTGTTGCAGCAGCCTGTTTCTCACTCCCACAAAGAAGATTAATAAACTTATATTTCATATGTGGAGACATACATGACATAACATGTGATACTGTACTGTAACGTATTTGTGTGTCTACTGCATATTAAAGTTTCGTGAGTGACGCTAAAACTAACGTTGATCCCAGAAATCATTGATCCGTTTCAGCATTAAAATGCATTAAAAAATACAATAACACATCTATAAATAATTCTAGAATTCTTGTATTGTATATAATCATGCCGATAAATACTGCTACAAGTGATTAAGTAAAGAAAATTGTTTATGAAGTGATTTTTTAAAATATATTATAACTGCGGTTGGATTTGAACCCGTGACCTTTTGACTACTGACGCCTGGCGGCGAGGTTTGTAAGTATATAAAACACAATAATAATAAATATTGATTTGAAGCCTTCAAGACTGCAGGAATCCATACTCTTTGGTTCTTTCGGTGAGGTCCCTTAGGTAGAAGAAGACAAATAATAATAGATCACGACGTTTCGATTGCCACACAAGCAATTCCGCGACCACATCAATTCCATACACCCAGCCATCAGATTTACCATGGAGGTCGAAAAAGATGGCAAACTACCCTTTTTGGATGTCTTAATTAAAAGAAGACATGATGGTTCAATGAGCCACTCTGTCTACAGGAAAGCTACCCATACAGATGCTTACTTGAAACCAGATTTCCACCACCATCCATCCCAGAAGAACTCCCTCATCAAGACTCTATACCATAGAGCCCAATGCATTTCCGACCAGGAACACATTACCAGTGAACTCAAGCACGTACACCAGGCTCTCAGGGCTAATGGCTACTCCGACTACACAATCCGCAAAGCCATCACTCCAGTCATGAAGAAGGATCCTCTTGTGGAGCCACTCAAAACCATCACCTTACCCTACATTGCAGGGGTCACTAAAAAGATCTCCAAAATCCTGAACAAACACAAGATCCAGGTCCGATTCAACACAGTACATAAAATCCGTGATTTAGTTCCATCTGTAAAAGATGCTGTTCCAGACATACAGTACCCGGGCGTTTACAAACTAAAGTGCCTCTGTGGTAGTAGCTACATTGGAGAAACCAAAAGACATATCTCGGACCGCATCCGCGAACACAAAGCAGACTTGAAACACGGTAGGACGAACTCCTCTGCCGTGGCAGATCACTGTTATAATTCAGTGGGCTCACATGACATTGACTTCTCCAAGACGGAGGTTCTTTGCAAACCAACCGGCTACCATGAGAGATTCATGAGGCCATTCACATATACAAGCACAGAGACAATTTCAACCGAGAAGATGGATTCAGGCTTAGTAACCACTGGAAAGATGTTTTAAATCATTTCTGTTCTTAATTAATTGTATTTTTACGATGACCTTCAGACCGCCAGCATTGCCTCTTAATACCTCTCACACCACGGTTAATGGTATAGTTTTACAATATGGAGCATACTAGGGCCTCGCAGCTGTCTCTCTCCCCCCTCCTCTGTTCCGACCATGGACGAACTCGTCCGTCTGAACGGGACCCGTAGCTATCCGTGGGGCTGAAATTTGAGGGTAAGAATCCACCCATTTTTTCGCCATATAGCATTGTGATATATAACGACTTATTGTTGGTAGCTTAGCTGATTGGAGAATATAGAGTTTATTGATAACATGAAGGTAATTTATATTTTAGTTTTTATTGGTTCACTATATAGTACTGTGAATAGCTCAGATGTGTAGTCATTTCTGTGACCAGTCACTAGCTAATCACTCAGTTGTTTCAATGCTGGATTCGCCTAGTTATTTCAATGCTAAATTCTCCTGTTTGATTTGTACTAAGGGCCTCGGTGAAGGTGTATGCTCTGACTTTAACGTAGCTATTTCTGCAGCAGGTACAAGCTAACCACTCAGCTATCTCAATGCTAAATTCTATGCTAATTCCATTGTCAAGATGTGTATGCCTTAACTTAGCTATTTCAATGGTAAATTCTATGCTAATCCCTTTAACAATGGGTGCCTCTGCGGGTGTGTATGCTTTAACTTTTAACATAGCTATTTCTGTGACCAGTCACAAGCTAATCATTCAGCCATTTCAATGCTAAATTCTATGCTAATTCCTTTGTCAAGGCGCTTTGTTCCTCTCACACAGCTTAAAGGCCGTATCTGAACGTGGCTCTTTCACTCCAGCGCTGTCCTACCAGACAGTCTCGCCCCCTTCACCTGATGAAGGCCGCTTGTGTTGTGGCCGAAACGTCGTGAGAATATTATTGTGTTATTTTATTTTATCAATTTATTATTTTATTATCATTCTACGTGACTTTACCGAAAGAACCAAAGAAGATGAATCATTGCAGTCACGAAAGCTTTAAATCGAAGTTTATTAATGTAAAATAAAATATCGCAGTAATCCTGTACCGTGATGAGCCATCAAAGGGCTCGCCATAGGCCCGGAGTGCAATACTCTACCGTAGCCACACGGCGGCGGCGGTCGATAGGTCGCGAGTTCAAATCCAACCCGATAAAAACTTTTTTTTAATGACTTTTAAACAATCATATTTACTTAGTCATTTATTGCGGTGTTTATCGGGAGGATGAAATTAAACAAAATATTCTGAAAGTATGTACACCGGATTTGTCAATGTTTCAAAAGCGATTAATACATTGAAGATGTACGGCCGGGGGACAGGTAGCAGTTATATGGCCAGGATGTGCCGTTGGTTATCAACTGGCGCAGTGGCGCACTGGGCTAAGCCCGTCGACTTTTTATTAAGGGGGTCTAACGCAGGTTCCGGGAACCACCAAATTCGTAGGAGGGGCTTCCATTCAAAATCAATCCACTAGCATTAGGTGAGAAGGTGTCGCGCCTGCCTGTAGGTTCATTCAGTACCGTGATGCCTTAGGCCCCCTTTTTAATTTAATTATTATTATTGTGTTTTATATACTTACAAACCTCGCCGCCAGGCGTCAGGAGTCAAAAGGTCACAGGTTCAAATCCAATCGCCGGTATAATATTTTTAAAAACATTCACTTCATAAACTATAATTTTCTTTATTTCGCCATTTGTAGCAGTATTTATCGGCACGGTAATGTACAATACTAAAATTCCAGAAATATTTATACAAGATGTTGTTGTATTTTTAAAAAAGTGCATTTTAATACTTCAACGGATCTATGATTACGGGGAGGAACGTTAGTTTTAGCGTCACTCACGCTGCCAAAACTTTAATATGCAGTAGACACACAAATACGTTACAGAACAGTATCACATGTTATGTCATGTATGTCTCCACAAAGGACATGTAAGTTAATGAATTTAAAATAAAATATTCCAGCAATCCTGTCCTGTTATAAGCCACCAAAGGGCTCTGTGTGTTTCTCTCACCCCCTCGTATGCCGTGCCGGCCTTTATAGGTGCTTGCTCACAGCACTTGCCCCTACAGTCTGTTAAGGCTATACGGGGGATCTTTGTCTTTGTTTCTCTCTCTCTGTGTCTCTCTAGGTGTGTGTCTCTCTCTGTCTGTGTGTATCTCTCTCTGTATGTATCTGTGTGTCTCTCTCTATGTGTCTCTCTGTCTGTGTGTGTCTCTCTCTGTGTGTCCCTGTGTGTGTGTCTCTCTGGTGGAGAGCAATAGTGTAGCGGTTAGCGCCCTGCACTATGAACCTGGCGACCTGTGTTCAATTCCCGCTCACGGCCTACACCAGTGACGATTATCTGAACCGGTCCCGGGCCTCCCCTAGGTCGACTCAGCCTCAAATGAGTACCTGGTGCGGTGTGTAAACATTGCCACTTGGGAGACAAAGGCGGTCGAGCGTGGTGCTGGCCACCCACCCCCTCGTGTACCGATCCAACCTTCAAAGGCGCTTGCTAACAGCACTTGCCCCTACAGTCTGTTAAGGCTATACGGGGGATCTTTGTCTTTGTTTCTCTGTGTGTCTCTCTCTCTGTGTCTCTCTCTGTCTGTGTCTCTCTCTGTCTGTGTATGTATCTCTGTGTGTGTGTCTCTGTCTGTGTATGTCTCTCTGTGTGTGTGTCTCTCTCTCTGTGTGTCTCTCTCCTTCTGTTTGTGTCTCCTGCTGTGAGCTCTATCCCCCTAGTGGCTGATCTACTGTCAATACACTCGACCCTCGATCTTCTCCGAGCTTTTCCTTCACCCTGTTCATCTCTATCATCCTAGTGGCGGATATACCGTCAACTACACATTGACATGTTAATATCTCACAATACAATGGCCACATCGTCAGCACAAGCTCCAGCCCCCACCCTCTTGCCCGATGTGGCAACCCCCCCTCCCCCCTCTCGGCTCTCTATATAAGGACTTGTTGCAGCAGCCTGTTTCTCACTCCCACCTGAAGACGGTTGCTTGTGTGGCAATCGAAACGTCGTGATCTATTATTATTTGTCTTTTTCTTCTACCTAAGGGACCTTACCGAAAAAAACAAAGAGTATGGATTCCTGCAGTCACGAAGGCTTCAAATCAATATTTATTATTGTGTTTTATATACTTACAAACCTCGCCGCCAGGCGTCAGGAGTCAAAAGGTCACGGGTTCAAATCCAACCAGCAGTTATAATATATTTTAAAAATCACTTCATAAACTATAATTTTCTTTGCTTAATCACTTGTAGCAGTATTTATCGGCATGGTTATGTACAATACAAGAATTCTAGAATTTTTTATACAAGATGTGCTATTGTATTTAAATAATGCATTTTAATACTGCAACGGATCTATGATTACTGGGATCAACGTTAGTTTTAGCGTCACTCACGCTGCCAAAACTTTAATATGCAGTAGACACACAAATACGTTACAGTACAGTATCACATGTTATATCATGTATGTCTCCACAAAGGAAATGTAAGTCCATGAATTTAAAATAAAATATTCCAGTAATCCTGTCCTGAGATAATCCACCAAAGGGCTCTGTGTGTTTCTCTCACCCCCTCGTATGCCGTGCCGGCCTTTATAGGTGCTTGCTCACAGCACTTACCCCTACAGTCTGTTAAGGCTATAGGGGGATCTTTGTACATGTTTCTCTCTCTGTGTGTGTCTCTCTCTATGTGTCTCTCTCTGTCTGTGTGTGTCTCTCTCTCTCTGTGTCTCTCTCTGTCTGTGTGTGTCTCTCTGTGTCTCTCTCTGTCTGTGTGTCTCTCTGTGTGTGTGTCTCTCTCCGTCTGTGTCTCTCTGTGTGTCTCTCTGTCTGTTTGTGTCTCTCTGTCTGTGTGTCTCTCTGTGTCTCTCTCTCTGTCTGTGTGTCTCTCTCTGTCTGTGTGTGTGTGTGTGTCTCTCTCTCTGTGTGTCTCTCGCTGTCTGTGTGTCTCTCTCTCTGTGTGTCTCTCTCTATGTGTCTCTCTCTGGCTGTGTGTGTCTCTCTCTCTGTGTCTCTCTCTGTGTGTCTCTCTCTCTGTGTGTGTCTCTCTGTCTGTGTTTGTGTCTCTGTGTCTATGTGTGTGTCTCTCTCTGTCTGTGTGTGTCTCTCTCTATCTGTGTGTGTCTCTCTGTGTGTGTCTCTCTCTGTATGTGTGTGTCTCTCTCTCTCTCTGTGTCTCTCTCCGTCTGTTTGTGTCTCCTGCTGTGCGCTCTATCCCCCTAGTGGCTGATCTACCGTCATTACACTCGACCCTCGATCATCTCCGCGCTTTTCCTTCACCCTGTTCAGCGCTCTATCCTCCTAGTGGCGGATATACCGTCAACTACACATTGACATGTTAATATCTCACAATACAATGGCCACATCCTCAGCACAAGCTCCAGCCCCCACCCTTTTGCCCGATGTGGCAACCCCCCCTCCCCCCTCTCGGCTCTCTATATAAGGACTTGTTGCAGCAGCCCGTTTCTCACTCACACCTGAACACGGTTGCTTGTGTGGCAATCGAAACGTCGTGATCTATTATTATTATTTTTCTTCTTCTACCTAAGCGACCTTACGGAAAGAACCAAAGAGTATGGATTCCTGCAGTCTTGAAGGCTTCAAATCAATATTTATTATTATTGTGTTTTATATACTTACAAACCTCGCCGCCAGGCGTCAGGAGTCAAAAGGTCACGGGTTCAAATCCAACCACAGTTATAATATATTTTAAAAAATCACTTCATAAACTATAATTTTCTTTTCTTCATCATTTGTAGCAGTATTTATCGGCATGGTTATGTACAATACAAGAATTCTAGAATTATTTATACAAGATGTTATTGTATTTAAAAAAATGCATTTTAATACTGCAACGGATCAATGATTACTGGAAGCAACGTTAGTTTTAACGTCACTCACGCTGCCAAAACTTTAATATGCAGTAGACACACAAATACGTTACAGTACAGTATCACATGTTATGTTATGTATGTCTCCACATATGAAATATAAGTTTATTAATGTAAAATAAAATATCGCAGTAATCCTGTACCGTGATGAGCCATCAAAGGGCTCGCCATAGGCCCGGAGTGCAATACTCCACCGTAGCCACACGGCGGCGGCGGTCGATAGGTCGCGAGTTCAAATTCAAACTCCGGGCCTCGAGTCTTAGTCACATTCAGTATCGACACACACTCGCCCTCTTGCTTTAACGTTTATTTTATTAGTCATTGAAAAAAGAAAAATTCACATTGTACAAAAAACTCAACACTTCAATACAAGAGAATATATTGGGAGACGTTTCAGGCTTTGCCCCTTATTCATAGCAGTTACATTTTTGCGTGGAGTTGTTATAGAACTTCGCTATACGGTTATAGGATCCAATCACGGCCGTGTGACTAATTAAGTAGCCTTCCGCACGTCCAAGGACGGGTGTGGTTCAGTAAATCTGAAACTTGCAAGCGAAAAGCAGAGCGCGACGTCATATATTCATTGCGTCATTGGTGACTGACTTGTTTCATTTTAACGTTATAATGCCTCGTTCATCATGACGTCATTTTTACTTCTATGTCTCAACAATAGCGTTACGGAGATCACGTGACGTGAGGGTTCTGCCTTTGTAGTGAGGGTTGTGAGTTGACGCCGAGGAGGGGGGCGGAGGCGCCACGCCCCCCCCATGTGGAGTGACGTCACCCGTTAATTATTATGAATGGTGGGGGGGGGGGGTCCATGTGGAGGACGTCACCTGCTCATGATTATTAATGAGGGGGTGTCCATGTGGAGTGACGTCACCTGCTCATGATTATTAATGAGGGGGATGTCCATGTGGAGTGACGTCACCTGCTCATGATTATTAATGAGGGGGGTGTCCATGTGGAGTACGTCACCTGCTCATGGTTATTAATGAGGGGGATGTCCATGTGGAGTGACGTCACCTGCTCATGATTATTAATGAGGGGAGGGGGGTCCATGTGGAGGACGTCACCTGCTCATGATTATTAATGAGGGGGTGTCAATGTGGAGGACGTCACTTGCTCATGATTATTAATGAAGGGGGTGTCCATGTTGAGGACGGCCCCTTAAATATACTTTATATATTTAAGGGGCCGTCCATAAATGACGTCACGCACCTAGAGGGGGGGGGGGGGTCAGACGTTTGTGACGATGTGTGACGAGGAAAGGGGGGGGGGTTGAGAAATATGACGTCACATCAAAATTTACATCTTTAAATAAATATAGACAACACGTTCTACTTAAAAAATATACTTTTTTTAAATAAATGTTTTCTCCTACAACATCAGAGTGCAGCTCCGCATTGAATACGCACTACAATGACAATAGTTTAAAGCGATTTGAAGCTTGTTTTATAAAAAAAAAATTTGGGGGGTGGGGGGCAGAGCTTTGTGACGTCATATTTGAGGGGGGTGTCTGACTTTGTGACGCCGTGTGACGGGGGAGGGGGAGGAGAGGGGGGTAAAAAATCGTCCAAAATCGCGTGACGTCATTTATGGACGGCCCCCCTAGGTAGAGTAGTGACGGGCAGAGAGCTGTTTCAGGGGACGGGATGTGTCTGGGTGCGGGGTTGCCACACTTCGGGGCTGGCGACCCGCCACGCCAGTGCCGTCATCGCCCCAAGCGCCTCTCCTCTCACGTTCGGGTGAAGCTTGCGCTGGCAACGCTGCACGCGCCTGATGATTGATAAATCCGTCGCGCACTGCATTTGCCCAACGTAGGAACCCCCGTGTTCGATGTCGTAATGCATGGCAGCAAATATATTTATAGATTTGAAGCTTTCGTGACTACAATGATTCGTACTCTTTGTTTTCTCTCTTCGGTAAAGTCACGTAGGTAAAAAATAAAATACATTTAGTTTTGATTTAAAGCTTTCGTGACTGCAGGGATTCATATTGTTTCGCTATTTTAATATTTTAAAATAATATTTTATCGGTTCCCTTCTACGTGACTTTACCGAAAGAACCAAGAATATAAATTGAGTTGTTTTTCATTTTTTTATTTTTTTTACCTATGTGACTTTACCGAAAAACCCAGAGTAGCAAATACATTACTTAGTCAGGGCCAGGCATGGTGCTGTTGTATTATACAAGACACATAATAATAAACACGGAACTACGGTAACAACTATATACACTTTATGAGACCTCCTTTGCCAGAAACAAGATATAGGAATAGGTTTTACCCTTTTAACTGGCACAAAAACTGACACCTTTATTCAAGGCATCATGTTTGCAAAAACCACAACACAAGCAGTCAGAATGCAAACAAAAAAGACAATCTGATAATATGCACTGTCCTTGAATTTGATTGGTCCACACCCGAGACAGCTTGTCTCGGGTGTGGACCGGGTGTGGACCTTGAATTTGACCAATCAAATTCAAGGACAGTGCATATTATCAGCGTTGTCTTTTTTGTTTGCATTCTGACTGCTTGTGTTGTGGTTTTTGCAAACATGATGCCTTGAATAAAGGTGTCAGTTTTTGTGCCAGTTAAAAGGGTAAAACCTATTCCTATAACTATATACACTCATTAAGTAAACGCGTGTCACCAAAGTTAAAATCCAGAACGCCTGCTAGTTGGTTGGAGGGTATTTTCGTGAAAAAAAAGGCGGAGAGATTGAAGCATCAGTTCCCAGGAGATCATCCGCCTCCTCTTTCCTCCCATATCTAAAGTACAATTGATACATCCCATCAGCCAACGCGGCCTTCTTGTGTGGGAGTTACACAACAATCAGCAGTGTTGCTTCAACACAAGCAAACTCTGGACAGGTTTCGACCATTCAGCGTCTCTCTCTCTCTCGTCAGTCGCCAGGCAAGAGTGAACCAAATACTGGCTTCATGTTTTACAGAGGCAAGGAACGCCACTGCTATTTATATTATTTATTTATGTAGTTTATTGTAACAAAAAATTCGGTCACAGTCCCTATGATCACTGTTACGTTGCAATTATGGCTTTAGTTTTTGGTGATTTCGAAAACGTTTTTTTGGGTTTGGACATGTTTGTTTTTATTGTAGTATGGAGTTAGACTGATGGCCTTAATCTAAGTTTCTTTTGGTTGTTGTTGTTCTTTGACTTGCATCCCACTGGGATGTTTTGCACACAGCGTTGTTGGTGTACGGTGATTTTTTCAGGAATATTTTGCTGTTTTTTTTCCCCATGGATTTTCTGTTTTGCACAGTCAACACATTGTCACTTTAAGATGTTTTTCTTGTTCGTGTTTTTTGTTTTTAGTTTGTTTGTTGCGGTTGCACCCGATTCAAGAGCCGAATGGCTCACAGGGCTATACCAAAATAAATTAACTGAAACTGAATATTTATATCAGATTTGAAACACGGCAAAACGAATTCTTCTGCCGTAGCTGATCACTGTTACAACGCTGTGGGTGATCACGATATAATTTTCTCCGATACCAAGGTTCTTTGCAAACCCACGGGTTTTTATCAGAGATTTGTTCACGAGCTAATTCAGATCTACAAACACAGACACAATTTCAACCGAGAAGATGGTTTCAAATTAAGCAACCATTGGAAAGATGTTCTAAATCGAACCAAACATTAAACTAATTTTCAATGGTACAGTATATTTTTTCAAGTAGTGGTACCCCAAACTTTCGCAGCTCTTAAAAATTCCCTTTTCACCCCATCAATAAGTAAACTCCCCCCCCCCCCCGCGCCAACCGGCACGTGCACCCGCACGTACACCACCTCTATGCTAAGTCGGCCAATCAAATGCTAATTTTTATGCTAATTAGTTTGTCAAGGCACCTTGTTTCCTCGCACACAGCTTAAAGGTCGCGGTCTGAGCGTGGCTGTGTTTCACTCCAGCGCTGTCCTCGAGACAGCCTGATCCCTTCACCTGATGAAGGCCGCTTGTGTTGTGGCCGAAACGTCGTGATTTTTGTTGTTTTATTTTTTACCTAAGTGACTTTACTGAATAGAACCAAAGAGTATGGATCTATGATTACTGGGAGCAACGTTAGTTTTAGCGTCACTCACGCTACCAAAACTTTAATATGCAGTAGACACACAAATACGTTACAGTACAGTATCACATGTTATATCATGTATGTCTCCACAAAGGAAATGTAAGTACATGTATTTAAAATAAAATATTCCAGTAATCCTGTCCTGTGATAAGCCACCAGAGGGCTCTGTGTGTTTCTCTCACCCCCTCGTGTGACGTGCCGACCTTTATAGGTGCTTGCTCACAGCACTTGCCCCTACAGTCTGTTAAGGCTATACTGGGGATATTTGTCTTTGTTTCTCTCTGTGTGTGTGTCTCTCTAGGTGTGTTTCTCTCTCTGTCTGTGTGTCTCTTTGTGTGTCTCTCTCTGTCTGTGTCTCTCTCTCTCTGTCTGTGTGTGTCTCTCTCTGTCTGTGTGTCTCTCTCTGTCTTTGTGTGTCTCTCTCTGTGTGTTTATGTGTGTGTCTCTCTGTCTGTGTGTCGCTCTGTCTGTGTGTGTCTCTCTCTGTCTGTGTGTGTCTCTCCCTGTCTGTGTGTGTCTCTCTAGGTGTGTCTCTCTGTCTGTGTGTCTCTCTCTGTCTCTTTCTGTCTCCTGCTGTGCGCTCTATCCCCCTAGTGGCTGATCTACCGTCATTACACTCGACCCTCGATCATCTCCGCGCCTTTCCTTCACCCTGTTCAGCGCTCTATCCTCCTAGTGGCGGATATACGGTCAATGACACATTGACATGTTAATATCTCGCAATACAATGGCCACATCCTCAGCACAAGCTCCAGCCCCCACCCTCTTGCCCGATGTGGCAACCCCCCCTCCCCCCTCTCGGCTCTCTATATAAGGACTTGTTGCAGCAGCCTGTTTCTCACTCCCACCTGAAGACGGTTGCTTGTGTGGCAATCGAAACGTCGTGATCTATTATTATTATTTGTCTTCTTCTACCTAAGGGACCTTACCGAAAGAACCAAAGAGTATGGATTCCTGCAGTCACGAAGGCTTCAAATCAATATGTATTATTATTGTGTTTTATATACTTACAAACCTCGCCGCCAGGCGTCAGGAGTCAAAAGGTCACGGGTTCAAATCCAACCGCCGGTATAAAATATTTTAAAATTTCACTTCATAAACTATAATTTTATTTTCTTCCGCATTTGTAGCAGTATTTATCGGCATGATTATGTACAATACAATAATTCTATAATTATTTATAGAAGATGTGTTATTGTATTTTTAAAAATGCATTTTACTACTGCAACGGATCAATGATTACTGGGAGCAACGTTAGTTTTAGTGTCACTCACGATGCAGAAAATTTAATATGCAGTAGACACACAAATACGTTAAAATACAGTATCACAAGTTATGTCATGTACGTCTCCACATATGAAATATAAGTTAATTAATTTAAAATAATATATTCCAGTAAACCTGTACTGTGATGAGCCATCAAAGGGCTCTGTGTGTTTCTATCACCCCCTCGTATGCCGTGCCGGCCTTTATAGGTGCTTGCTCACAGCACTTGCCACTAGTCTGTTAAGGCTATACGGGGGATTTTTGTCTTTGTTTCTCTCTCTGTGTGTGTCTCTCTAGGTGTGTCTCTTTCTCTGTGTGTGTCTCTCTCTCTGTGTCTCTCTCTATGTGTCTCTGTCTGTGTTTCTCTCTCTCTGTGTGTGTCTCTCTCTGTCTGTTTGTGTCTCTCTGTCTGTGTGTGTCTCTCTCTCTCTGTGTCTCTCTCTCTGTGTGTCTCTCTCTGTCTGTGTGTGTCTCTCTGTCTGTGTGTGTGTGTCTCTCTGTCTGTGTGTGTCTCTCTCTGTGTGTCTCTGTCTGTTTGTGTCTCTCTGTCTGTGTGTCTCTCTCTGTGTCTCTCTCTCTCTCTGTCTCTCTCTGTCTGTGTGTCTCTCTCTGTCTATGTGTCTCTCTCTCTCTCTCTCTGTGTGTCTCTCTCTGTGTGTCTCTCTCTGTCTGTGTGTGTCTCTCTGTCTGTGTGTGTCTCTCTGTCTGTGTGTGTCTCTCTCTGTGTGTGTGTCTCGCTCTGTCTGTTTGTGTCTCTCTATCTCTGTGTGTCTCTCTCTGTGTGTCTCTGTCTGTCTGTGTGTGTCTCTCTGTCTGTGTCTCTCTCTGTGTGTGTGTGTGTCTCTCTCTGTCTGTTTGTGTCTCTCTATCTCTGTCTGTCTCTCTCTGTGTGTCTCTGTCTGTCTGTGTGTGTCTCTCTGTCTGTGTCTCTCTCTGTCTGTGTGTGTGTCTCTCTCTGTCTGTGTGTCTCTCTCTCTGTCTGTGTGTGTCTCTCTCGGTCTGTGTGTCTCTCTCTCTCTCTGTGTGTCTCTCTCCGTCTGTTTGTGTCTCCTGCTGTGCGCTCTATCCCCCTAGTGGCTGATCTACCGTCATTACACTCGACCCTCGATCATCTCCGCACCTTTCCTTCACCCTGTTCAGCGCTCTATCCTCCTAGTGGCGGATATGCCGTCAACTACACATTGACATGTTAATATCTCACAATTCAATGGCCACATCCTCAGCACAAGCTCCAGCCCCCACCCTCTTGCCCGATGTGGCAACCCCCCCTCCCCCCTCTCGGCTCTCTATATAAGGACTTGTTGCAGCAGCCTGTTTCTCACTCCCACCTGAAGACGGTTGCTTGTGTGGCAATCGAAACGTCGTGATCTATTATTATTATTTGTCTTCTTCTACCTAAGGGACCTTACCGAAAGAACCAAAGAGTATGGATTCCTGCAGTCACGAAGGCTTCAAATCAATATGTATTATTATTGTGTTTTATATACTTACAAACCTCGCCGCCAGACGTCAGGAGTCAAAAGGTCACGGGTTCAAATCCAACCGCCGGTATAAAATATTTTAAAATTTCACTTCATAAACTATAATTTTATTTTCTTCCGCATTTGTAGCAGTATTTATCGGCATGATTATGTACAATACAATAATTCTATAATTATTTATAGAAGATGTGTTATTGTATTTTTAAAAATGCATTTTACTACTGCAACGGATCAATGATTACTGGGAGCAACGTTAGTTTTAGTGTCACTCACGATGCAGAAAATTTAATATGCAGTAGACACACAAATACGTTAAAATACAGTATCACAAGTTATGTCATGTACGTCTCCACATATGAAATATAAGTTAATTAATTTAAAATAATATATTCCAGTAAACCTGTACTGTGATGAGCCATCAAAGGGCTCTGTGTGTTTCTATCACCCCCTCGTATGCCGTGCCGGCCTTTATAGGTGCTTGCTCACAGCACTTGCCACTAGTCTGTTAAGGCTATACGGGGGATATTTGTCTTTGTTTCTCTCTCTGTGTGGGTCTCTCTAGTTGTGTCTCTCTGTCTGTGTGTGTCTCTCTGCGTCTCTCTCTCTCTCTCTCTGTGTCTCTGTCTGTGTGTCTCTCTCTGTGTGTCTCTCTCTGTCTGTGTGTCTCTGTGTGTCTCTCTCTGTGTGTCTCTCTCTCTCTGTGTGTCTCTCTCTGTCTGTGTGTGTCTCTCTGTGTGTGTGTCTCTCTGTTTGTGTGTGTCTCTCTCTCTCTGTGCGTCTCTCTCTGTCTGTTTGTGTCTCCTGCTGTGTGCTCTATCCCCCTAGTTGCTGATCTACCGTCATTACACTCGACCCTCGATCATCTCCGCACCGTTCCTTCACCCTGTTCAGCGCTCTATCCTCCTAGTGGCGGATATACCGTCAACTACACATTGACATGTTAATATCTCGCAATACAATGGCCACATCCTCAGCACAAGCTCCAGCCCCCACCCTCTTGCCCGATGTGGCAAACCCCCCTCCCCCCTCTCGGCTCTCTATATAAGGACTTGTTGCAGCAGCCTGCTTATCACTCCCACCTGAAGACGGTTGCTTGTGTGGCAATCGAAACGTCGTGATCTATTATTATTTGTCTTCTTCTACCTAAGGGACCTTACGGAAAGAACCAAAGAGTATGGATTCCTGCAGTCACGAAGGCTTCAAATCAATATTTATTATTGTGTTTTATATACTTACAAACCTCGCCGCCAGGCGTCAGGAGTCAAAAGGTCACGGGTTCAAATCCAACCGCTGGTATAAAATATTTTAAAAATTCACCTCATTAACTATAATTTTCTTTACTTCGCCATTTGTAGCAGTATTTATCGGCACGGTTATGTATAATGCTAAAATTCCAGAACTATTTATACAAGATGTGTTGTTGTATTTTTTAAAAATGAATTTTAAAATACTTTAACGGATCTATGATTACTGGGAGCAACGTTAGTTTTAGCGTCACTCACGCTGCCAAAACTTTAATATGCAGTAGACACACAAATACGTTACAGTACAGTATTACATGTTATGTCATGTATGTCTCCACAAAGGAAATGTAAGTTCATGAATTTAAAATAAAATATTCCAGTAATCCTGTCCTGTGATAATCCACCAAAGGGCTCTGTGTGTTTCTCTCACCCCCTCGTGTGCCGTGCCGGCCTTTATAGATGCTTGCTCACAGCACTTGTCCCTACAGTCTGTTAAGGCTATACGGGGGATCTTTGTCTTTGTTTCTCTCTCTCTGTGTGTCTCTCTAGGTGTGTGTCTCTCTCTCTCTGTGTGTGTGCCTCTCTGTGTCTCTCTCTGTCTGTGTCTCTCTCTCTCTGTCTGTGTGTGTGTGTCTCTCTCTGTCTGTGTGTCTCTCTCTGTGTCTCTCTTTGTCTGTTTGTGTCTCTCTGTCTGTGTGTCTCTCTCTGTGTCTCTCTCTGTCTGTGTGTGTGTCTCTCTTTCTCTCTGTCTGTGTCTCTCTCTCTGTGTCTCTCTCTGTCTGTGTGTCTCTCTCTGTCTGTGTGTATCTCTGTATGTGTGTGTCTCTGTGTGTTTCTCTCTGCGTGTGTGTCTCTCTCTGTCTGTGTGTGTCTCTCTCTGTCTGTGTGTCTCTCTCCGTCTGATTGTGTCGTCTGCTGTGCGCTCTATCGCCCTAGTGGCTGATCTACCGTCATTACACTCGACCCTCGATCATCTCCGCACCCTTCCTTCACCCTGTTCAGCGCTCTATCCTCCTAGTGGCGGATATACCGTCAATGACACATTGACATGTTAATATCTCACATTACAATGGCCACATCGTCAGCACAAGCTCCAGCCCCCACCCTCTTGCCCGATGTGGCAACCCCCCCTCCCCCCTCTCGGCTCTCTATATAAGGACTTGTGGCAGCAGCCTGTTTCTCACTCCCACCTGAAGACGGTTGCTTGTGTGGCAATCGAAACGTCGTCATCTATTATTATTTGTCTTCTTCTACCTAAGGGACCTTACGGAAAGAACCAAAGAGTATGGATTCCTGCAGTCTTGAAGGCTTCAAATCAATATTTATTATTATTGTGTTTTATATACTTACAAACCTCGCCGCCAGGCGTCAGGAGTCAAAAGGTCACGGGTTCAAATCCAACCGCAGTTATAATATATTTTAAAAAATCACTTCATAAACTATAATTTTCTTTTCTTCATCATTTGTAGCAGTATTTATCGGCATGGTTATGTACAATACAAGAATTCTATAATTATTTATACAAGATGCTATTGTATTTTTAAAAAATTGCATTTTAATCCTTCAACGGATCTATGATTACTGGGATCAACGTTAGTTTTAGCGTCACTCACGCTGCCGAAACTTTAATATGCAGCAGACACACAAATACGTTACAGTACAGTATCACATGTTATGTCATGTATGTCTCCACGTATGAAATATAAGTTTATTAATGTAAAATAAAATATCGCAGTAATCCTGTACCGTGATGAGCCATCAAAGGGCTCGCCATAGGCCCGGAGTGCAATACTCCACCGTAGCCACACGGCGGCGGCAGTCGATAGGTCGCGAGTTCAAATTCAAACTCCGGGCCTCGAGTCTCAGTCACATTCAGTATCGACACACACTCGCCCTCTTGCTTTAACGTTCATTTTATTAGTCATTGCAAAAAAAATTCACATTGTACAAAAAACTCAACACTTCAATACAAGAGAATATATTGGGAGACGTTTCAGGCTTTGAGTTGTTATCGAACATCGCTACACGGTTATAGGATCCAATCACGGCCGTGTGACTAATTAAGTAGCCTTCCGCACGTCCAAGGACGGGTGTGGTTCAGTAAATCTGAAACTTGCAAGCGAAAAGCAGAGCGCGACGTCATATATTCATTGCGTCATTGGTGACTGACTTGTTTCATTTTAGGGTTATGATGCCTCGTTCATCATGACGTCATTTTTACTTCTATGTCTCTACAATAGCGTTACGGAGATCACGTGATGACGTGAGGGTTCTGCCATTGTAGTGAGGGTTGTGAGTTGACGCCGAGGAGGGAGGCGGAGGCGCCACGCCCCCCATGTGGAGTGACGTCACCTGCTCATGATTATTAATGAGGGGGGGGGGTCCATGTGGAGGAGGTCACCCGCTCATGATTATTAATGAGGGGGAGGTGTCCATGTGGAGGACGTCACCTGCTCATGATTATTAATGAGGGAGATGTCCATGTGGAGTGACGTCACCTGCTCATGATTATTAATGCGGGGGCGTGTCCATGTGGAGGACGTCACCTGCTCATGATTATTAATGAGGGGGATGTCCATGTGGAGTGACGTCACCTGCTCATGATTATTAATGAGGGGGTGTCCATGTGGAGGACGTCACCTGCTCATGATTATTAATGAGGGGGATGTCTATGTGGAGTGACGTCACCTGCTCATGATTATTAATGAGGGGGTGTCCATGTGGAGTGACGTCACCTGCTCATGATTATTAATGAGGGGGGTGTCCATGTGGAGGACGTCATCTGCTCATGATTATTAATGAGGGGGATGTCCATGTGAAGTGACGTCACCTGCTCATGATTATTAATGAGGGGGTGTCCATGTGGAGTGACGTCACCTGCTCATGATTATTAATGAGGGGGGGTGTCCATGTGGAGGACGTCACCTGCTCATGATTATTAATGCGGGGGCGTGTCCATGTGGAGGACGTCACCTGCTCATGATTATTAATGAGGGGGATGTCCATGTGGAGTGACGTCACCTGCTCATGATTATTAATAAGGGGGTGTCCATGTGGAGTGACGTCACCTGCTCATGATTATTAATGAGGGAGGTGTCCATGTGGAGGACGTCACCTGCTCATGATTATTAATGAGGGGGGTGTCCATGTTGAGGACGTCACCTGCTCATGATTATTAATGCGGGGGCGTGTCCATGTGGAGTGACGTCACCTGCTCATGATTATTAATGAGGGGGGTGTCCATGTTGAGGACGTCACCTGCTCATGATTATTAATGCGGGGGCGTGTCCATGTGGAGTGACGTCACCTGCTCATGATTATTAATGAGGGGGATGTCCATGTGGAGTGACGTCACCTGCTCATGATTATTAATGAGGGGGTGTCCATGTGGAGTGACGTCACCTGCTCATGATTATTAATGAGGGGGATGTCCATGTGGAGGACGTCACCTGCTCATGATTATTAATGAGGGGGGTGTCCATGTTGAGGACGGCCCCTTAAATATACTTTATATATTTAAGGGGCCGTCCATAAATGACGTCACGCACCTAGAGGGGGGGGGGGTGTCAGACGTTTGTGACGATGTGTGACGAGGAAGGGGGGTGGGGGTTGAGAAATGTGACGTCACATCAAAATGCGCAACTTTAAATAAATATAGACAACACGTTCTCCTTAATAAATATACTTTTTAAAATAAATGTTTTCTCCTACAACATCAGAGTGCAGCTCCGCATTAAATACGCACTACAATGACAATAGTTTAAAGCGATTTGAAGCATGTTTTATAAAAAAAAAATTTGGGTGGGGGGCAGAGCTTTGTGACGTCATATTTGAGGGGGGTGTGTCTGACTTTGTGACGTCGTGTGACGAAGAGCGGGGGGAGGAGAGAGGGGGGGAGGTCAAAAAATCGTCCAAAATCGCGTGACGTCATTTATGGACGGCCCCCCTAGGTAGAGTAGTGACGGGCAGAGAGCTGTTTCAGGGGACGGGATGTGTCTGGGTGCGGGGTTGCCACACTTCGGGGCTGGCGACCCGCCACGCCAGTGCCGTCATCGCCCCAAGCGCCTCTCCTCTCACGTTCGGGTGAAGCTTGCGCTGGCAACGCTGCACGCGCCTGATGATTGATAAATCCGTCGCGCACTGCATTTGCCCAACGTAGGAACCCCCGTGTTCGATGTCGTAATGCATGGCAGCAAATATATTTAGAGATTTGAAGCTTTCGTGACTACAATGATTCGTACTCTTTGTTTTCTCTCTTCGGTAAAGTCACGTAGGTAAAAAAAAATACATTAAGTTTTGATTTAAAGCTTTCGTGACTGCAGGGATTCATATTCTTTCGGTATTTTAATATTTTAAAATAATATTTTATTGGTTCCCTTCTACGTGACTTTACCGAAATAACCAAGAATATAAATGTAGTTGTTTTTCATTTTTTTACGTGACTTTACCGAAAAACCCAGAGCAGCAAATACATTACTTAGTCAGGGCCAGGCATGGTGCTGTTATATTAAACAAGACACATAATAACAAACACGGAACTACCGTAACAACTGTATACACTCATTAAGTAAACGCGTGTCACCAAAGTTAAAATCCAGAACGCCTGCTAGTTGGTTGGAGGGTATTTTCGTGAAAAAAAAGGCGGAGAGATTGAAGCATCAGTTCCCAGGAGATCATCCGCCTCCTCTTTCCTCCCATATCTAGAGTACAATTGACACATCCCATCGGCCAAGGCGGCCTTCTTGTGTGGGAGTACACAACAATCAGCAGTGTTGCTTCAACACAAGCAAACTCTGGACAGGTTTCGACCATTCAGCGTCTCTCTCTCTCGTCAGTCGCCAGGCAAGAGTGAACCAAATACTGGCTTCATGTTTTACAGAGGCAAGGAACGCCACTGCTATTTATATTATTTATTTATGTAATTTATTGTAAAAAAAATTCGGTCACAGTCCCTATGATCACTGTTACGTTGCAATTATGGCTTTAGTTTTTGGTGATTTCGAAAAGTTTTTTGGGTTTGGACATGTTTTTGTTTTATTGTAGTACGGAGTTAGACTGATGGCCTTAATCTAAGTTTCTTGTGGTTGTTGTTGTTGTTTGACTTGCATCCCACTGGGATTTTTTGCACACAGCGTTGGTGGTGTACGGTGATTTTTTTCAGGAATATTTTGCTGTTTTTTTTCCCATGGATTTTCTGTTTTGCCCAGTCACACAAAGTCACTTTAAGATGTTTTTTATTGTTCGTGTTTTTGTTTAGTGAGGTTGCACCCGATTCAAGAGCCGAATGGCTCACAGGGCTATACCAAAATAAATAAACTGAAACTGAATATTTATATCAGATTTGAAACACGGCAAAACGAATTCTTCTGCTGTAGCTGATCACTGTTACAACGCTGTGGGTGATCACGATATAATTTTCTCCGATACCAAGGTTCTTTGCAAACCCACGGGTTTTTATCAGAGATTTGTTCACGAGGCAATTCAGATCTACAAACACAGACACAATTTCAACCGAGAAGATGGTTTCAAATTAAGCAACCATTGGAAAGATGTTCTAAATCGAACCAAACATTAAACTAATTTTCAATGGTACAGTATATTTTTCAAGTAGTGGTACCCCAAACTTTCGCAGCTCTTAAAAATTCCCTTTTCACCCCATCAATAGGTAAACTCCCCCTCCCCCCGCGCCAACCGGCACGTGCACCCGCACGTACACCACCTCTATGCTAAGTCGGCCAATCAAATGCTAATTTTTATGCTAATTCCTTTGTCAAGGCACCTTGTTTCCTCGCACACAGCTTAAAGGTCGCGGTCTGAGCGTGGCTGTGTTTCACTCCAGCGCTGTCCTCGAGACAGCCTGATCCCTTCACCTGATGAAGGCCGCTTGTGTTGTGGCCGAAACGTCGTGATTTTTGTTGTTTTATTTTTTACCTAAGTGACTTTACCGAATAGAACCAAAGAGTATGGATCTATGATTACTGGGAGCAACGTTAGTTTTAGCGTCACTCACGCTACCAAAACTTTAATATGCAGTAGACACACAAATACGTTACAGTACAGTATCACATGTTATATCATGTATGTCTCCACAAAGGAAATGTAAGTACATGTATTTAAAATAAAATATTCCAGTAATCCTGTCCTGTGATAAGCCACCAAAGGGCTCTGTGTGTTTCTCTCACCCCCTCGTATGCCGTGCCGGCCTTTATAGGTGCTTGCTCACAGCACTTGCCCCTACAGTCTGTTAAGGCTATACTGGGGATATTTGTCTTTGTTTCTCTCTCTGTGTGTGTGTCTCTCTAGGTGTGTCTCTCTGTCTGTGTGTGTCTCTCTGTGTCTCTCTCTCTGTCTGTGTGTCTCTTTGTGTCTCTGTGTGTGTGTTTCTCTTTCTCTCTGTGTGTCTCTCTGTGTGTCTCTCTCTGTCTGTCTCTCTCTCTCTCTCTGTCTGTGTGTGTCTCTCTCTGTCTGTGTGTCTCTCTCTGTCTTTGTGTGTCTCTCTCTGTGTGTTTATGTGTGTGTCTCTCTGTCTGTGTGTCGCTCTGTCTGTGTGTGTCTCTCTCTGTCTGTGTGTGTCTCTCCCTGTCTGTGTGTGTCTCTCTAGGTGTGTCTCTCTGTCTGTGTGTCTCTCTCTGTCTCTTTCTGTCTCCTGCTGTGCGCTCTATCCCCCTAGTGGCTGATCTACCGTCATTACACTCGACCCTCGATCATCTCCGCACCTTTCCTTCACCCTGTTCAGCGCTCTATCCTCCTAGTGGTGGATATACCGTCAACTACACATTGACATGTTAATATCTCACAATACAATGGCCACATCCTCAGCACAAGCTCCAGCCCCCACCCTCTTGCCCGATGTGGCAACCCCCCCTCCCCCTCTCGGCTCTCTATATAAGGACTTGTTGCAGCAGCCTGTTTCTCACTCCCACCTGAAGACGGTTGCTTGTGTGGCAATCGAAACGTCGTGATCTATTATTATTATTTGTCTTCTTCTACCTAAGGGACCTTACCGAAAGAACCAAAGAGTATGGATTCCTGCAGTCACGAAGGCTTCAAATCAATATTTATTATTATTATTGTGTTTTATATACTTACAAACCTCGCCGCCAGGCGTCAGGAGTCAAAAGGTCACGGGTTCAAATCCAACCGCAGTTATAAATATATTTAAAAAATTCACTTCATAATTACTATAATTTTCTTTACTTCATCCATTTGTAGCAGTATTTATCGGCACTGGCTATGTACAATACTAAGAATTCTAGAATTATTTATACAAGATGTTAGTTGTATTTAAAAAAAATGCATTTTAAAATACTTTAACGGATCTATAATTACTGGGATCAACGTTAGTTTTAGCCTCACTCACGCTGCGAAAACTTTAAAATGCAGTAGACACACAAATACGTTACAGAACAGTATCACATGTTATGTCATGTATGTCTCCACAAAGGACATGTAAGTTAATGAATTTAAAATAAAATATTCCAGTAATCCTGTCCTGAGATAATCCACCAAAGGGCTCTGTGTGTTTCTCTCACCCCCTCGTATGTCGTGCCGGCCTTTATAGGTGCTTGCTCACAGCACTTGTCCCTAGAGTCTGTTAAGGCTATACGGGGGATCTTTGTCTTTGTTTCTCTCTGTGTGTGTGTCTCTCTAGGTGTGTCTCTCTCTCTCTCTCTGTGTATCTCTCTCTGTATGTCTCTGTGTGTGTCTCTCTATATGTGTCTCTGTCTGTGTGTGTATCTCTCCGTGTGTCTCTTTGTGTGTCTCTCTCTATGTGTTTCTCTCTGTCTGTGTGTCTCTCTCTGTGTGTCCCTGTGTGTGTGTCTCTCTCTGGTGGGGAGCAATAGTGTAGCGGTTAGCACGCTGCACTATGAAACTGGCGACCTGTGTTCGATTCCCGCTCACGGCCTACACCAGTGACGATTATCTGAACCGGTCCCGGGCCTCCCCTAGGTCGACTCAGCCTCAAATGAGTACCTGGTGCGGTGTGTTAACGTTGCCACTTGGGAGACAAAGGCGGTCGAGCGTGGTGCTGGCCACCCACCCCCTCGTGTACCGTTCCAATCTTCAAAGGTGCTTGCTAACAGCACTTGCCCCTACAGTCTGTTAAGGCTTAATGGGGGATCTTTCTCATTGTTACCCTCTCTCTGTGTGTGTCTCTCTGGGTGTGTGTGTCTCTCTCTCTGTGTCTCTCTCTTTTTTACGATCAGAGGAAACAAGAAGATGCTCGGTGTAGTCGGCACTTTGCTCCGTTCATAATTTCGGGGTTTTTTTGTTTTATTTTAATGCTTTGCTTTATGTAACCCCCCCCTCCCTTTAAATGAAACACCCAACAAATATATATTTTTCTCTCCTTTCCCCTTCCCTCTCTCTCTACCCCCCTCTCCGCCCCCCCTCTCTCTCTGCCCCCTCTCTTCCTACTCCATTTGGCTCTCTCTCGCTCTCTCTCTCTCTTTTGTCTTTATAACTACGACAAGTGCTGCATCTGCACGCAGCCCTTCCCACAGTCAAACGGCCTCCGACGGGTAGCTTAGATCTGCATGCAGAGCTCTCCGTCATCTGCCACCGAGCACACGGCCTCCTCCAGTGCCCACTGCTCCTTGAAGGCCGGCACGGCGTGGGTCAGCCGCACGTGGCGGAACTCCGGCCACACCCTGGCTCCGACCAGAGCGCGGAAGATGCCCAGGCTGCTGGCCAGACGTTGCCCCTCCAGGGCCACCTTCCACGCCCTGTAAATGGCGAGCTTGGCGTAGCCGAAGAGCACGTTGACCAGCCCCAGAAGATGTTGGGGTCCGTCGCCCTTCGGGTATCCAAAGATTAGGACTGTCGGGGAGAAGTGGAGGCTGAACCTTAGGAGGATGTTTCTCAGGACCTTGAACAGCGAGTCCAGGCTCTTGCACTCCACGAATTGATGCGCCACCGTCTCCACTTTACCGCAGAACCGGCACTCCGGGGACGTGTCGGTGAAGCGCGCCAGGGAGGCATCGGTGGTGACGGTGCCGTGGGCGATGCTCCAGCTGAGGTCGCCGATGCGGTTGTACGTCGGGCTGGAGTAGAGTTGCCTCCAGCGAGGCCTCTCCGGAGAGCTGCAGGGCTAGGGCTTTCCTCCAGGCATGGTCCTTGTGGCTCCTCCTCAGGGTGTCCTGTTGGTGAAACCGGACCATGTAGGAGTAGAGCACCTTCCTCTTTACATTTGCGAAGACCACCTCCGTTAGGTCTTCTAGCCGGCACAGGTTGTGATCCGCCTTCGTTTGTCGGCATTGGCGATGCAGTGGCACGACTGAGAGCTCCGGGGGAGGGGGACCGAGAGGGGCCTCGTCATCCCCAACGCCGATGGGGGGCGTTCTCCCCGCTGCCGCTGAGAAGGCCCCCTTGGCTTTGGCCAGGATCCGGGCAGCCACCCGGAGCGACTGCAGCCCCCCTGTCTTTGCGGCCATGTCTGCTGGTCCGAGCCACCGGCCCCGGGTTTCAGGCTCCACCAGATCCCCCATCCTGGTGAGCCGCGCGTTGGCGAGGCGCCTGTCCATGCCAGGGGTGGTGGTGGTGGATGGCAGCTTTGTCTGTGAGTTCCTGAGGATCGGTTCGAAGACCAGATCTTCGGCCAATCGCGGTTGGTTCAGCCTCCTGATGGCGAGGGAGCTCCATGTCTGCAGGACGCTTCTGTAGAAGGGTGGCAGCTGTTCCAGTTGGAAGCCCTGCAGGTCCATGTAGAATAGTTGTTTGGAGCACTGCAGACCCTCCAGCTGTTTCAGGAGGAAGGAGGCCGTGACGCTCCAGGCCGGTGCCGGGACGGCGTTCAGGAACTTTTGCGCTGCCTGCAGTCAGAAGGTGGCCAGCTGACTCCGCACACACACCAGCCCGTGACCGCCCTCGTCCAGTGGCAGGGCCAGGACCCCAGCCGCGACCCGGTGTCCTCCACCCGACCAGAAGAAGTCGAGGACTCGCTTCTGAAGTGCGTTGACGAGGCTCATGGGGGGGTGCAGGGAGAAGAGTCGGTGCCACAGCATGGACGTCACCAGCTGGTTCACCACCAACGTCTTTGTCCTGAAGGTGAGGAACTTGCACAGGCGACCCCAGGTGGCCAGCCGCTCCTTCACCGTCTCCACCAGTTCGACCCAGTTCCTCTGCGGTGGTTCCTCCTCTGGTCCGAGGAACACTCCCAGGTGGTGCAGCGATGTTGTGCTCCAATTGATCGCTTTTACCTTCTCGGGACACTCGGTCATGTCCCACGCTCCAACCAGCAGGCCGCTGCACTTTTGCCAGTTCATTTTTGATGAGGAGGCTTTCGAAAAGACCTCCTGGCACTCATGCAGCAGGGCGACATCAGCCAGGGAGCGCAGGATGAGGAGGACGTCGTCGGCGTATGCCATCAGGACCAACTTGACGCTTGGTTCCCTCAGCACCAGGCCGCTGAGTCTCCGCCTTATGAGACTCAGGAAAGGCTCTAATGCCAGGGCATGAAGTTGGCCCGACAATGGACATCCCTGTCTCACTCCTCGTTCGAATTTGACCAGGGCAGTGAGGGCGCCGTTGATCTTGATCACGCACTCCGCCTTGGTGTAGAGTAGGCGGATCGTTCGGACAAAGGCATCCCCAAAACCCAAGGTCTTGAGGGTTCCCAGCAGCTACTTGTGGTGGTCCACTCTGTCAAAAGCCTTTTCCTGGTCAAGAGCCAGAAACGCGATTGGGATGCCCAACCTCTGGGACACCGCGATGAGGTCCCTGACCAGGAAGATGTCGTCGTGGATGGTTCGTCCGGGGATGGTGTAGGACTGGTCCCCGTTAACGACTTGTGCAGTCACCCCTTTCAGTCGCAGGGAGAGAGCCTTCGTCAATATTTTGTAGTCTGTGTTCAGGAGGGACACCGGACGCCAGTTGTGTAGGTGCCTCAGGTCTCCGTCTCTCTCTGACTGTGTCTCTCTCTCTGTCTGTGTGTGTGTCTCTCTCTGTCTGTGTGTGTCTCTCTCTGTCTGTGTGTGTGTGTCTCTCTCTGTGTGTCTCTCTCCGTCTGTTTGTCTCCTGCTGTGCGCTCTATCCTCCTAGTGGCGGATATACCGTCAATTACACATTGACATGTTAATATCTCACAATATAATGGCCACATCCTCAGCACAAGCTCCAGCCCCCACCCTCTTGCCCGATGTGGCAACCCCCCCTCCCCCCTCTCGGCTCTCTATATAAGGACTTGTTGCAGCAGCCCGTTTCTCACTCCCACCTGAAGACGGTTGCTTGTGTGGCAATCGAAACGTCGTGATCTATTATTATTTGTCTTCTTCTACCTAAGGGACCTTACGGAAAGAACCAAAGAGTATGGATTCCCGCAGTCAGGAAGGCTTCAAATGAATATTTATTATTATTGTGTTTTATATACTTACAAACCTCGCCGCCAGGCGTCATTAGTCAAAAGGTCACGGGTTCAAATCCAACCGCAGTTATAATATATTTTAAAAATTCACTTCATAAACTATAATTTTATTTTCTTCCGCATTTGTAGCAGTATTTATCGGCATGATTATGTACAATACAATAATTCTATAATTATATTATAGAAGATGTGTTATTGTATTTTTAAAAATGCATTTTACTACTGCAACGGATCAATGATTACTGGGAGCAACGTTAGTTTTAGTGTCACTCACGATGCAGAAAATTTAATATGCAGTAGACACACAAATACGTTAAAATACAGTATCACAAGTTATGTCATGTACGTCTCCACATATGAAATATAAGTTAATTAATTTAAAATAATATATTCCAGTAAACCTGTACTGTGATGAGCCATCAAAGGGCTCTGTGTGTTTCTATCACCCCCTCGTATGCCGTGCCGGCCTTTATAGGTGCTTGCTCACAGCACTTGCCACTAGTCTGTTAAGGCTATACGGGGGATTTTTGTCTTTGTTTCTCTCTCTGTGTGTGTCTCTCTAGGTGTCTCTTTCTCTGTGTGTGTCTCTCTCTCTGTGTTTCTCTCTATGTGTCTCTGTCTGTGTGTCTCAATGTGTGTCTCTCTGTCTTTGTTTCTCTCTCTCTGTGTGTCTCTCTCTGTCTGTGTGTGTCTCTCTGTCTGTGTGTGTCTCTCTCTGTGTCTCTCTCTCTGTGTGTCTCTCTCTGTCTGTTTGTGTCTCTCTGTCTGTGTGTGTCTCTCTCTCTCTGTGTCTCTCTCTCTGTGTGTCTCTCTCTGTCTGTGTGTGTCTCTCTGTCTGTGTGTGTCTCTCTCTGTGTGTCTCTGTCTGTTTGTGTCTCTCTGTGTGTGTGTCTCTCTCTGTGTCTCTCTCTCTCTCTGTGTCTCTCTCTGTCTGTGTGTCTCTCTCTGTCTATGTGTCTCTCTCTCTGTGTGTCTCTCTCTGTGTGTCTCTCTCTGTCTGTGTGTGTCTCTCTGTCTGTGTGTGTCTCTCTGTCTGTGTGTGTCTCTCTCTGTCTGTGTGTGTGTCTCGCTCTGTCTGTTTGTGTCTCTCTATCTCTGTGTGTCTCTCTCTGTGTGTCTCTGTCTGTCTGTGTGTGTCTCTCTGTCTGTGTCTCTCTCTGTCTGTGTGTGTGTCTCTCTCTGTCTGTTTGTGTCTCTCTATCTCTGTGTGTCTCTCTCTGTGTGTCTCTGTCTGTCTGTGTGTGTCTCTCTGTCTGTGTCTCTCTCTGTCTGTGTGTGTGTCTCTCTCTCTGTCTGTGTGTCTCTCTCTCTGTCTGTGTGTGTATCTCTCGGTCTGTGTGTCTCTCTCTCTCTCTCTCTGTGTCTCTCTCCGTCTGTTTGTGTCTCCTGCTGTGCGCTCTATCCCCCTAGTGGCTGATCTACCGTCATTACACTCGACCCTCGATCATCTCCGCACCTTTCCTTCACCCTGTTCAGCGCTCTATCCTCCTAGTGGCGGATATGCCGTCAACTACACATTGACATGTTAATATCTCACAATACAATGGCCACATCCTCAGCACAAGCTCCAGCCCCCACCCTCTTGCCCGATGTGGCAACCCCCCCCTCCCCCCTCTCGGCTCTCTATATAAGGACTTGTTGCAGCAGCCTGTTGCTCACTCCCACCTGAAGACGGTTGCTTGTGTGGCAATCGAAACGTCGTGATCTATTATTATTTGTCTTCTTCTACCTAAGGGACCTTACGGAAAGAACCAAAGAGTATGGATTCCTGCAGTCTTGAAGGCTTCAAATCAATAATTATTATTATTGTGTTTTATATACTTACAAACCTCGCCGCCAGGCGTCTGGAGTCAAAAGGTCACGGGTTCAAATCCAACCCCCGTTACAATATATTTTAAAAATTCACCTCATTTACTATAATTTTCTTTTCTTCATCATTTGTAACAGTATTTATCGGCATGGTTATGTATAATACTAAAATTCCAGAACTATTTATACAAGATGTGTTGTTGTATTTTTTAAAAATGCATTTTAAAATACTTCAACGGATCTATAATTACTGGGAGCAACGTTAGTTTTAGCGTCACTCACGCTGCCAAAACTTTAATATGCAGTAGACACACAAATACGTTACAGTACAGTATCACATGTTATGTCATGTATGTCTCCACATATGAAATATAAGTTTATTAATGTAAAATAAAATATCGCAGTAATCCTGTACCGTGATGAGCCATCAAAGGGCTCGCCATAGGCCCGGAGTGCAATACTCCACCGTAGCCACACGGCGGCGGCGGTCGATAGGTCGCGAGTTCAAATCCAACCCGAGTAATACTTTTTTAATGACTTTTAAACAATCATATTTACTTAGTCATTTGTTACGGTGTTTATCGGGAGGATGACATTAAACAAAATATTCTGAAAGTATGTATACCGGATTTGTTATTGTTTAAAAGTGATTAACACATTGAAGATGTACGGCCGGGGGACAGGTAGCAGTTATATGGCCAGGATGTGCCGTTGGTTATCAACTGGCGCAGTGGCGCACTGGGCTAAGCCCCTCGACTTTTTATTAAAGGGGTCTAACGCAGGTTCCGGGAACCACCAAATTCGTAGGAGGGGCTTCCATTCAAAATCAATCCACTAGCATTAGGTGAGAAGGTGTCGCGCCTGCCTGTAGGTTCATTCAGTACCGTGATGCCTTAGTCCCCCTTTTTAATTTAATTATTATTATTGTGTTTTATATACTTACAAACCTCGCCGCCAGGCGCCAGGAGTCAAAAGGTTACGGGTTCAAATCCAACCGGCGTTATAATATATTTTAAAAATTCACTTCGTAAACTATTTTCTTTACTTCATCATTTGTAGCAGTATTTATCGGCATGGTTATGTACAATACAATAATTCTATAATTATTTATACAAGATGTGTTATTGTATTTTTAAAAAATGCATTTTAATACTGCAACGGATGAATGATTACTGGGATTAACGTTAGTTTTAGTGTCACTCACGCTGCCGATACTTTAATATGCAGTAGACACACAAATACGTTACAGTACAGTATCACATGTTATATCATGCATGTCTCCACAAAGGAAATGTAAGTTCATGAATTTAAAATAAAATATTCCAGTAATCCTGTCCTGAGATAATCCACCAAAGGGCTCTGTGTGTTTCTCTCACCCCCTCGTATGCCGTGCCGGCCTTTATAGGTGCTTGCTCACAGCACTTACCGCTACAGTCTGTTAAGGCTATAGGGGGATCTTTGTACATGTTTCTCTCTCTCTCTGTGTGTCTCTGTGTGTGTCTCTCTCTATGTGTCTCTCTCTGTCTGTGTGTGTCTCTCTCTCTCTGTGTCTCTCTCTGTCTGTGTGTGTCTCTCTGTGTCTCTCTCTGTCTGTGTGTCTCTCTGTGTCTCTCTCTGTCTGTGTCTCTCTGTGTGTCTCTCTCTGTCTGTTTGTGCCTCTCTGTCTGTGTGTCTCTCTGTGTCTCTCTCTGTCTGTGTGTCTCTCTCTGTGTGTGTCTCTCTCTCTGTGTCTCTCTCTGTCTGTGTGTCTCTCTCTGTCTGTGTGTGTGTGTCTCTGTGTGTCTCTTTGTCTGTGTGTGTCTCTGTGTGTGTCTCTCTCTATGTGTCTCTCTCTGTGTGTCTCTCTCTGTGTGTGTCTCTCTGTCTGTGTTTGTGTCTCTGTGTCTATGTGTGTGTCTCTCTCTGTCTGTGTGTGTCTCTCTCTATCTGTGTGTGTCTCTCTCTGTATGTGTGTGTCTCTCTCTCTCTCTCTGTGTCTTTCTCTGTCTGTTTGTGTCTCTCTGTGTGTCTCTCTCCATCTGTTTGTGTCTCTCTCTGTCTGTGTGTGTCGCTTTGTGTCTCTCTCTCTGTGTCTCTCTCTGTCTGTGTGTGTCTCTCTCTGTCTGTGTGTGTCTCTATCTGTATGCTTGTGTCTCTCTGTGTGTGTCTCTCTCGGTCTGTGTGTGTCTCTCTCTCTCTCTGTGTCTCTCTCTGTCTGTGTGTGTCTCTATCTGTATGCTTGTGTCTCTATGTCTGTGTGTGTCTCTCTCGGTCTGTGTGTGTCTCTCTCTCTCTCTGTGTCTCTCTCCGTCTGTTTGTGCCCCCTGCTGTGCGCTCTATCCCCCTAGTGGCTGATCTACCGTCATTACACTCGACCCTCGATCATCTCCGCGCTTTTCCTTCACCCTGTTCAGCGCTCTATCCTCCTAGTGGCGGATATACCGTCAATGACACATTGACATGTTAATATCTCACAATACAATGGCCACATCCTCAGCACAAGCTCCAGCCCCCACCCTCTTGCCCGATGTGGCAACCCCCCCTCCCCCTCTCGGCTCTCTATATAAGGACTTGTTGCAGCAGCCTGTTTCTCACTCACACCTGAAGACGGTTGCTTGTGTGGCAATCGAAACGTCGTGATCTATTATTATTATTTTTCTTCTTCTACCTAAGGGACCTTACGGAAAGAACCAAAGAGTATGGATTCCTGCAGTCTTGAAGGCTTCAAATCAATATTTATTATTATTGTGTTTTATATACTTACAAACCTCGCCGCCAGGCGTCAATAGTCAAAAGGTCACGGGTTCAAATCCAACCGCAGTTATAATATATTTAAAAAAATCACTTCATAAACTATAATTTTCTTTTCTTCATCATTTGTAGCAGTATTTATCGGCATGGTTATGTACAATACAAGAATTCTAGAATTATTTATACAAGATGTGCTATTGTATTTTTTTTAAAAATGCATTTTAATACTGCAACGGATCAATGATTACTGGAAGCAACGTTAGTTTTAGCGTCACTCACGCTGCCGAAACTTTAATATGCAGTAGACACACAAATACGTTACAGTACAGTATCACATGTTATGTCATGTATGTCTCCACATATGAAATATAAGTTTATTAATGTAAAATAAAATATCGCAGTAATCCAGTACCGTGATGAGCCATCAAAGGGCTCGCCATAGGCCCGGAGTGCAATACTCTACCGTAGCCACACGGCGGCGGCAGTCGATAGGTCGCGAGTTCAAATCCAAACTCCGGGCCTCGAGTCTCAGTCACATTCAGTATCGACACACACTCGCCCTCTTGCTTTAACGTTTATTTCATTAGTCATTGCAAAAAAAATTCACATTGTACAACAAAACTCAACACTTCAATACAAGAGAATATATTGGGAGACGTTTCAGGCTTTGCCCCTTATTCATAGCAGTTACATTTTTGCGTGGAGTTGTTATCGCTATACGGTTATAGGATCCAATCACGCACGTCCAAGGACGGGTGTGGTTCAGTAAATCTGAAACTTGCAAGCGAAACGCAGAGCGCGACGTCATATATTAATTGCGTCATTGGTGACTGACTTGTTTCATTTTAGGGTTATGATGCCTCGTTCATCATGACGTCATTTTTACTTCTATGTCTCAACAACAGCGTTACGGAGATCACGTGACGTGAGGGTTTTGCCTTTGTAGTGAGGGTTGTAAGTTGACGCCGAGGAGGGGGCGGAGGCGCCACGCCCCCCATGTGGAGTGACGTCACCTGCTCATAATTATTAATGAGGGGGATGTCCATGTGGAGGACGTCACCTGCTCATGATTATTAATGAGGGGGATGTCCATGTGGAGTGACGTCACCTGCTCATGATTATTAATGAGGGGGATGTCCATGTGGAGTGACGTCACCTGCTCATGATTATTAATGAGGGGGGTGTCAATGTGGAGGACGTCACTTGCTCATGATTATTAATGAGGGGGGTGTCCATGTGGAGTGACGTCACCTGCTCATGATTATTAATGAGGGGGGTGTCCATGTGGAGGACGTCACCTGCTCATGATTATTAATGAGGGGGGGGGGTCCATGTGGAGGACGTCACCTGCTCATGATTATTAATGAGGGGGGGTCCATGTGGAGTGACGTCACCTGCTCATGATTATTAATGAGGGGGATGTCCATGTGGAGGACGTCACCTGCTCATGATTATTAATGGCGGGGGGGGGGGTGTCCATGTGGAGTGACGTCACCTGCTCATGATTATTAATGAAGGGGGGTCCGTGTGGAGTGACGTCACCTGCTCATGATTATTAATGAGGGGGATGTCCATGTGGAGGACGTCACCTGCTCATGATTATTAATGAGGGGGGTGTCCATGTGGAGTGACGTCACCTGCTCATGATTATTAATGAGGGGGGATGTCCATGTGGAGTGACGTCACCTGCTCATGATTATTAATGAGGGGGGTGTCCATGTGGAGGACGTCACCTGCTCATGATTATTAATGAGGGGGGGATGTCCATGTGGAGTGACGTCACCTGCTCATGATTATTAATGAGGGGGGGTGTCCATGTGGAGTGACGTCACCTGCTCATGATTATTAATGAGGGGGGTGTCCATGTGGAGGACGTCACCTGCTCATGATTATTAATGAGGGGGGGATGTCCATGTGGAGTGACGTCACCTGCACATGATTATTAATGAGGGGGATGTCCATGTGGAGTGACGTCACCTGCTCATGAATATTAATGAGGGGGGTGTCCATGTGGAGGACGTCACCTGCTCATGATTATTAATGAGGGGGGTGTCCATGTTGAGGACGGCCCCTTAAATATACTTTATATATTTAAGGGGCCGTCCATAAATGATGTCACGCACCTAGATGGGGAGGGGGTCAGACGTTTGTGACGATGTGTGACGATAAAGGGGGGTGGGGGTTGAGAAATGTGACGTCACATCAAAATGCGCAACTTTAAATAAATATAGACAACACGTTCTCCTTAATAAATATACTTTTTAAAATAAATGTTTTCTCCTACAACATCAGAGTGCAGCTCCGCATTAAATACGCACTACAATGACAATAGTTTAAAGCGATTTGAAGCATGTTTTATAAAAAAAAATTGGGGGGGGGGGCAGAGCTTTGTGACGTCATATTTGAGGGGGGTGTGTCTGACTTTGTGACGTCGTGTGACGAAGAGCGGGGGGAGGAGAGAGGGGGGGAGGTCAAAAAATCGTCCAAAATCGCGTGACGTCATTTATGGACGGCCCCCCTAGGTAGAGTAGTGACGGGCAGAGAGCTGTTTCAGGGGACGGGATGTGTCTGGGTGCGGGGTTGCCACACTTCGGGGCTGGCGACCCGCCACGCCAGTGCCGTCATCGCCCCAAGCGCCTCTCCTCTCACGTTCGGGTGAAGCTTGCGCTGGCAACGCTGCACGCGCCTGATGATTGATAAATCCGTCGCGCACTGCATTTGCCCAACGTAGGAACCCCCGTGTTCGATGTCGTAATGCATGGCAGCAAATATATTTATAGATTTGAAGCTTTCGTGACTACAATGATTCGTATTCTTTGTTTTCTCTCTTCGGTAAAGTCACGTAGGTAAAAATAAAATACATTTAGTTTTGATTTAAAGCTTTCGTGACTGCAGGGATTCATATTCTTTCGGTATTTTAATATTTTTAAATAATATTTTATTGGTTCCCTTCTACGTGACTTTACCGAAAGAACCAAGAATATAAATGTAGTTGTTCTTCATTTTTTATTTTACCTACGTGACTTTACCGAAAAACCCAAAAGAGTAGCAAATACATTACTTAATCAGGGCCAGGCATGGTGCTGTTATATTAAACAAGAGACATAATAAACACGGAACTACCGTAACAACTATATACACTCATTAAGTAAACGCGTGTCACCAAAGTTAAAATCCAGAACGCCTGCTAGTTGGTTGGAGGGTATTTTCGTGAAAAAAAGGCGGAGAGATTGAAGCATCAGTTCCCAGGAGATCATCCGCCTCCTCTTTCCTCCCATATCTAAAGTACAATTGACACATCCCATCGGCCAACGCGGCCTTCTTGTGTGGGAGTACACAACAATCAGCAGTGTTGCTTCAACACAAGCAAACTCTGGACAGGTTTCGACCATTCAGCGTCTCTCTCTCGTCAGTCGCCAGGCAAGAGTGAACCAAATACTGGCTTCATGTTTTACAGAGGCAAGGAACGCCACTGCTATTTATATTATTTATTTATGTAGTTTATTGTAAAAAATATTCGGTCACAGTCCCTATGATCACTGTTACGTTGCAATTATGGCTTTAGTTTTTGGTGATTTCGAAAACTTTTTTTGGCTTTAGACATGTTTGTTTTTATTGCAGTACGGAGTTAGACTGATGGCCTTAATCTAAGTTTTCTTGTGGTTGTTGTTGTTGTTGTTTGACTTGCATTCCACTGGGATGTTTTGCACACAGCGTTAGTGGTGTACGGTGATTTTTTTCAGGAATATTTTGCCGTTTTTTTATGGATTTTCTGTTTTGCACAGTCACACATAGTCACTTTAAGATGTTTTTCTTGTTCGTGTTTTTAGTTTTTAGTTTGTTTGTTGCGGTTGCACCCGATTCAAGAGCCGAATGGCTCACAGGGATATACCAAAATAAATAAACTGAAACTGAATATTTATATCAGATTTGAAACACGGCAAAACGAATTCTTCTGCCGTAGCTGATCACTGTTACAACGCTGTGGGTGATCACGATATAATTTTCTCCGATACCAAGGTCCTTTGCAAACCCACGGGTTTTTATCAGAGATTTGTTCACGAGGCAATTCAGATCTACAAACACAGACACAATTTCAACCGAGAAGATGGTTTCAAATTAAGCAACCATTGGAAAGATGTTCTAAATCGAACAAAACATTAAACTAATTTTCAATGGTACAGTATATTTTTCAAGTAGTGGTACCCCAAACTTTCGCAGCTCTTAAAAATTCCCTTTTCACCCCATCAATAGGTAAACTCCCCCCCCCCCCCGCGCCAACCTACATGTGCACCCGCACGTACACCACCTCTATGCTAAGTCGGCCAATCAAATGCTAATTGTTATGCTAATTCCTTTGTCAAGGCACCTTGTTTCCTCGCACACAGCTTAAAGGTCGAGGTCTGAGCGTGGCTGTGTTTCACTCCAGCGCTGTCCTCGAGACAGCCTGATCCCTTCACCTGATGAAGGCCGCTTGTGTTGTGGCCGAAACGTCGTGATTTTTGTTGATTTATTTTTTACCTAAGTGACTTTACCGAATAGAACCAAAGAGTATGGATCTATGATTACTGGGAGCAACGTTAGTTTTAGCGTCACTCACGCTACCAAAACTTTAATATGCAGTAGACACACAAATACGTTACAGTACAGTATCACATGTTATATCATGTATGTCTCCACAAAGGACATGTAAGTTAATGAATTTAAAATAAAATATTCCAGTAATCCTGTCCTGTGATAAGCCACCAAAGGGCTCTGTGTGTTTCTCTCACCCCCTCGTATGCCGTGCCGGCCTTTATAGGTGCTTGCTCACAGCACTTGCCCCTACAGTCTGTTAAGGCTATACTGGGGATATTTGTCTTTGTTTCTCTCTGTGTGTGTGTGTCTCTCTAGGTGTGTCTCTCTGTCTGTGTGTGTCTCTCTGTGTCTCTCTCTCTGTCTGTGTCTCTCTTTGTGTCTCTGTGTGTGTGTTTCTCTTTCTCTCTGTGTGTCTCTCTGTGTGTCTCTCTCTGTCTGTGTGTCTCTCTCTCTCTGTCTGTGTGTGTCTCTCTCTGTCTGTGTGTCTCTCTCTGTCTTTGTGTGTCTCTCTCTGTGTGTTTATGTGTGTGTCTCTCTGTCTGTGTGTCGCTCTGTCTGTGTGTGTCTCTCTCTGTCTGTGTGTGTCTCTCCCTGTCTGTGTGTGTCTCTCTAGGTGTGTCTCTCTGTCTGTGTGTCTCTCTCTGTCTCTTTCTGTCTCCTGCTGTGCGCTCTATCCCCCTAGTGCAGTGGTTCTTAACCTGGGTTCGATCGAACCCCAGGGGTTCGGTGAGTCGATCTCAGGGGTTCGGCAGAGCCCCCGCCACGGAGGTCCGGACACACTTGAATTATTGTGTAAATTTGTGATGACACACACGGCCCGCTTGGCCATCACTGGCTGCAGATGATCATGCTACACTGCTTGGCCAATCAGCGCTGCGGGGAATTTAGTGCGTACTCAGTAGTCAACGTGTGACTGTTGTTGTCGTACGTCGTGTGATTTCTTTAATATTTTATCCATACTAACTATGTCGGGCAAAAGAAGAAAGTAGTCGGACGAATATGTACAACATGGATTCTCATGTATCACGGAACGTGATGGGAGTGAGCGTCCTATCTGCATGATTTGCAACGCCAAGTTGAGCAACTCTAGTCTTGCACCGGCAAAACTAAAGGAACACTTCTTGAAGCTGCATGGAGACGGGGAATACAAGAACACAACACTTGCTGAATTCAGGGTGAAGAGAGCCAGATTCGATGAAAGAGCCACTCTGCCTGCTCTTGGATTTGTACCTGTTAACAAACCGATCCTGACAGCATCGTACGAAGTTGCTTACCTGATCGCAAAGCAGGGCAAGCCACACACCATTGGTGAAACACTTGTGAAACCAGCTGCATTAAAGATGGCGAATCTGATACTCGGAACAGCGGCCGAAGGTAAATTATCCCAAATTCCCCTTTCAAATGACACCGTCAGTGACAGAATAGAAGACATGAGTAAAGACATCTTGGCTCAAGTAGTCGCGGATCTGATTTCAAGCCCGGCAAAATTCAGCCTTCAACTCGACGAAACCACAGACGTTTCTGATCTAAGCCAGCTTGCTGTTTTTGTACGCTATGTGAAAGACGACATGATAAAAGAAGAGTTTTTATTTTGTAAGCCTCTTACAACAACAACGAAGGCAGCCGATGTGAAGAAGCTTGTGGATGACTTCTTCAGAGACAACAATCTTTCATGGGATATGGTTTCTGCAGTTTGTACGGACGGAGCTCCAGTCATGCTGGGAAGAAAGTCTGGTTTTGGTGCGCTAGTAAAGGCCGATGCACCACACATCATTGTGACGCATTGTATTCTGCACAGGCATGCGTTGGCAACAAAAACCTTACCTCCAAAAATGGCAGAAGTATTAAAAACTGTGGTGGAATGTGTGAACTATGTGCGAAAAAGTGCTCTGAGGCACCGCATCTTCAGTGAGCTGTGTAAAGAAATGGGCTCTGAATTTGAGGTACTTCTGCTCCATTCTAATATTCGGTGGTTATCCCGGGGACAGGTGCTGAATCGTGTTTTTGCCATGCGTGTGGAATTAGCCCTGTTTTTGCAAGAGCACCAACACTGCCATGCAGATTGCTTCAAAAATCCTGAGTTCATTCTCATTTTAGCGTACATGGCTGATATATTCGCAGCTCTCAATCATCTCAATCAGCAGATGCAGGGTGGTGGAGTCAATATCATGGAAGCGGAAGAACACCTGAAGGCTTTTCAAAAAAAGCTACCGTTATGGAAACGACGAACAGAGAACAATAACTTCGCAAACTTCCCGCTTCTGGACGACTGTGCAAGTAAGATCGAAGATGTGTCTAGAATCGGAGATATTTCTGTATCCACGGAACTGAAGCAAACAATTGCCACGCACTTAGATGAGCTTGCAAAGTCTCTCGACGGATATTTCCCTACAAGAGAGTCATATCCAGCATGGGTGAGACAGCCGTTCACGTTTGCTGTTGAAACAGCAGATGTCAATGATGAATTCCTCGACGAAATCATTGAAATTCAGCAGAGCCAGGTTCAACAGCAACTCTTCAGAACAACAACGCTCTCAACGTTTTGGTGTCGACAAACGAACAAGTATCCAGTTATTGCTAAGAAAGCCCTGGATTTTTTTATACCATTTGTTACAACATATCTTTGTGAGCAATCCTTTTCGAGGATGCTGGACATAAAAACGAAGAAAAGGAACAGACTTTGCTGTGAAAATGACATGAGAGTGGCACTTGCCAAGGTGAAGCCACGCATATCTGAACTGATCTCTCAAAGGCAACAGCAGAAGTCACATTGATTTCCAGGTATGTAATTTGTTGTGAGTTTATGCATTGTGTTGGTTTTATTCTTTGAACAAGGTAATGTTCATGCACGGCTCATTTTGTGTACCAGTAAAAAACATATCTATGTCTTGAATTTGAAAAAAATAACATTTTATTTTTCACTAAAGAGGGGTTCGGTGAATGCGCATATGAAACTGGTGGGGTTCGGTACCTCCAACAAGGTTAAGAACCACTGCCCTAGTGGCTGATCTACCGTCATTACACTCGACCCTCGATCATCTCCGCACCTTTCCTTCACCCTGTTCAGCGCTCTATCCTCCTAGTGGCGGATATACCGTCAACTACACATTGACATGTTAATATCTCACAATACAATGGCCACATCCTCAGCACAAGCTCCAGCCCCCACCCTCTTGCCCGATGTGGCAACCCCCCCTCCCCCCTCTCGGCTCTCTATATAAGGACTTGTTGCAGCAGCCTGTTTCTCACTCACACCTGAAGACGGTTGCTTGTGTGGCAATCGAAACGTCGTGATCTATTATTATTTGTCTTCTTCTACCTAAGGGACCTCGCCGAAAGAACCAAAGAGTATGGATTCCTGCAGTCACGAAGGCTTCAAATCAATATTTATTATTATTATTGTGTTTTATATACTTACAAACCTCGCCGCCAGGCGTCAGGAGTCAAAATGTCACGGGTTAAAATCCAACCGCCGGTATAAAATATTTTAAAAATTCACCTAATTTACTATAATTTTCTTTACATCGCCATTTGTAGCAGTATTTATCGGCACGGCTATGTACAATACTAAAATTCCAGAATTATTTCTACAAGATGTGTTGTTGTATTTTTTAAAAATGAATTTTAAAATACTTGAACGGATCTATGATTACTGGGATCAACGTTAGTTTTAGCCTCACTCAAGCTGCCAAAACTTTAAAATCCAGTAGACACACAAATACGTTACAGTACAGTATCACATGTTATATCATGTATGTCTCCACAAAGGACATGTAAGTTAATGAATTTAAAATAAAATATTCCAGTAATCCTGTCCTGAGATAATCCACCAAAGGGCTCTGTGTGTTTCTCTCACCCCCTCGTATGCCGTGCCGGCCTTTATAGGTGCTTGCTCACAGCACTTGTCCCTAGAGTCTGTTAAGGCTATACGGGGGATCTTTGTCTTTGTTTCTCTCTCTGTGTGTGTCTCTCTAGGTGTGTGTCTCTCTCTCTCTCTCTGTATCTCTCTCTGTATGTCTCTGTGTGTGTCTCTCTCTATGTGTCTCTGTCTGTGTGTGTATCTCTCCGTGTGTCTCTTTGTGTGTCTCTCTCTATGTGTCTCTCTCTGTCTGTGTGTCTCTCTCTGTGTGTCCCTGTGTGTGTCTCTCTCTGGTGGGGAGCAATAGTGTAGCGGTTAGCGCGCTGCACTATGAAACTGGCGACCTGTGTTCGATTCCCGCTCACGGCCTACACCAGTGACGATTATCTGAACCGGTCCCGGGCCTCCCCTAGGTCGACTCAGCCTCAAATGAGTACCTGGTGCGGTGTGTTAACGTTGCCACTTGGGAGACAAAGGCGGTCGAGCGTGGTGCTGGCCACCCACCCCCTCGTGTACCGTTCCAACCTTCAAAGGTGCTTGCTAACAGCACTTGCCCCTACAGTCTGTTAAGGCTTAATGGGGGATCTTTCTCATTGTTACTCTCTCTGTGTGTGTCTCTCTCTGTGTGTGTCTCTCTCTTTTTTTACGATCAGAGGAAACAAGAAGATGCTCGGTGTAGTCGGCACTTTGCTCCGTTCATAATTTCGGGGTTTTTTTGTTTTATTTTAATGCTTTGCTTTATGTAACCCCCCCCTCCCTTTAAATGAAACACCCAACAAATATATATTTTTCTCTCCTTTCCCCTTCCCTCTCTCTCTACCCCCCTCTCCGCACCCCCTCTCTCTCTGCCCCCTCTCTTCCTACTCCATTTGGCTCTCTCTCGCTCTCTCTCTCTTTTGTCTTTATAACTACGACAAGTGCTGCATCTGCACGCAGCCCTTCCCACAGTCAAACGGCCTCCGACGGGTAGCTTAGATCTGCATGCAGAGCTCTCTACCGTCATCTGCCACCGAGCACACGGCCTCCTCCAGCGCCCACTGCTCCTTGAAGGCCGGCACGGCGTGGGTCAGCCGCGCATGGCGGAACTCCGGCCACACCCTGGCTCCGACCAGAGCGCGGAAGATGCCCAGGCTGCTGGCCGGACGTTGCCGCTCCAGGGCCACCTTCCTCGCCCCGTATATGGCGAGCTTGGCGTAGCCGAAGAGCACGTTGACCAGCCCCAGAAGATGTTGGGGTCCGTCGCCCTTCGGGTATCCAAAGATGAGGACTGTCGGGGAGAAGTGGAGGCTGAACCTTAGGAGGATATTTCTCAGGACCTTGAACGGCGAGTCCAGGCTCTTGCACTCCACGAATTGGTGCGCCACCGTCTCCACTTTACCGCAGAACCGACTCTCCGGGGACGTGTCGGTGAAGCGCGCCAGGGAGGCATCGGTGGTGACGGTGCCGTGGGCGATGCTCCAGCTGAGGTCGCCGATTCGGTTGTACGTCGGGCTGGAGTAGAGTTGCCTCCAGCGAGGCCTCTCCGGAGAGACGCAGGGCAGGGCTCTCCTCCAGGCATGGTCGTTGTGGCTCCTCAGGGTGTCCTGTTGGTGGAACCGGACCATGTAGGAGTAGAGCACCTTCCTCTTTACATTTGCGAAGGTCACCTCCGTTAGGTCTTCTAGCCGGCACAGGTTGTGATCCGCCTTCGTTTGTCGGCATTGGCGATGCAGTGGCACGACTGAGAGCTCCGGGGGAGGGGGACCGAGAGGGGCCTCGTCATCCCCAACGCCGATGGGGGGCGTTCTCCCCGCTGCCGCTGAGAAGGCCCCCTTGGCTTTGGCCAGGATCCGGGCAGCCACCCGGAGCGACTGCAGCCCCCCTGTCTTTGTGGCCATGTCTGCTGGTCCGAGCCACCGGCCCCGTGTTTCAGGCTCCACCAGATCTCCCATCCTGGTGAGCCGCGCGTTGGCGAGGCGCCTGTCCATGCCAGGGGTGGTGGTGGTGGATGGCAGCTTTGTCTGTGAGTTCCTGAGGATCGGTTCGAAGACCAGATCCTCGGCCGATCGCGGCTGGTTCAGCCTCCTGACGGCGAGGGAGCTCCATGTCTGCAGGACGCTTCTGTAGAAGGGTGGCAGCTGTCCCAGTGGGAGGCCCTGCAGGTCCATGTAGAATAGTTGCTTGGAGCACTGCAGACCCTCCAGCTGTTTCAGGAGGAAGGAGGCCGTGACGCTCCAGGCCGGTGGCAGGGGCGGCGTGCAGGAACTTTCAGCGCTGCCTGCAGTCGGAAGGTGGCCAGCTGACTTCGTACGCACACCAGCCCGTGACCGCCCTCGTCCAGTGGCAGGGCCAGGACCCCAGCCGCGACCCGGTGTCCTCCACCCGACCAGAAGAAGTCGAGGACTCGCTTCTGAAGTGCGTTGACGAGGCTCATGGGGGGGTGCAGGGAGAAGAGTCGGTGCCACAGCATGGACGTCACCAGCTGGTTCACCACCAACGTCTTTGTCCTGAAGGTGAGGAACTTGCACAGGCGACTCCAGGTGCCCAGCCGCTCCTTCACCTTCTCCTCCAGCTCGACCCAGTTCCTCTGCGGTGGTTCCTCCTCTGGTCCGAGGAACACTCCCAGGTGGTGCAGCGATGTTGTGCTCCAATTGATCGCTTTTGCCTTCTCGGGACACTCGGTCATGTCCCACGCTCCAACCAGCAGGCCGCTGCACTTTTGCCAGTTCATTTTTGATGAGGAGGCTTTCGAAAAGACCTCCTGGCACTCATGAAGCAGGGCGACATCAGCCAGGGAGCGCAGGATGAGGAGGAGGACGTCGTTGGCGTATGCCGTCAGGACCAACTTGACGCTTGGTTCCCTCAGCACCAGGCCGCTGAGTCTCCGCCTTATGAGACTCAGGAAAGGCTCTAATGCCAGGGCATGAAGTTGGCCCGACAATGGACATCCCTGTCTCACTCCTCGTTCGAATTTGACCAGGGCAGTGAGGGCGCCGTTGATCTTGATCACGCACTCCGCCTTGGTGTAGAGTAGGCGGATCGTTCGGACAAAGACATCCCCAAAACCCAAGGTCTTGAGGGTTCCCAGCAGCTACTTGTGGTGGTCCACTCTGTCAAAAGCCTTTTCCTGGTCAAGAGCCAGAAACGCGATTGGGATGCCCAACCTCTGGGACACCACCGCGATGAGGTCCCTGACCAGGAAGATGTCGTCGTGGATGGTTCGTCCGGGGATGGTGTAGGACTGGTCCCCGTTTACGACTTGTGCAATCACCCCTTTCAGTCGCAGGGAGAGAGCCTTCGTCAATATTTTGTAGTCTGTGTTCAGGAGGGATACCGGACGCCAGTTGTGTAGGTGCCTCAGGTCTCCGTCTCTCTCTGACTGTGTCTCTCTCTCTGTCTGTGTGTGTGTCTCTCTCTGTCTGTGTGTGTCTCTCTCTGTCTGTGTGTGTGTGTCTCTCTCTGTGTGTCTCTCTCCGTCTGTTTGTCTCCTGCTGTGCGCTCTATCCTCCTAGTGGCGGATATACCGTCAACTACACATTGACATGTTAATATCTCACAATACAATGGCCACATCCTCAGCACAAGCTCCAGCCCCCACCCTCTTGCCCGATGTGGCAACCCAACCTCCCCCCTCTCGGCTCTCTATATAAGGACTTGTTGCAGCAGCCCGTTTCTCACTCACACCTGAAGACGGTTGCTTGTGTGGCAATCGAAACGTCGGATCTATTATTATTTGTCTTCTTCTACCTAAGGGACCTTACGGAAAGAACCAAAGAGTATGGATTCCCGCAGTCAGGAAGGCTTCAAATCAATATTTATTATTATTGTGTTTTATATACTTACAAACCTCGCCGCCAGGCGTCATTAGTCAAAAGGTCACGGGTTCAAATCCAACCGCAGTTATAATATATTTTAAAATTTCACTTCATAAACTATAATTTTATTTTCTTCCGCATTTGTAGCAGTATTTATCGGCATGATTATGTACAATACAATAATTCTATAATTATTTATAGAAGATGTGTTATTGTATTTTTAAAAATGCATTTTACTACTGCAACGGATCAATGATTACTGGGAGCAACGTTAGTTTTAGTGTCACTCACGATGCAGAAAATTTAATATGCAGTAGACACACAAATACGTTACAGTACAGTATCACATGTTGTGTCATGTATGTCTCCACATATGAAATATAAGTTAATAAATGTAAAATAAAATATCGCAGTAATCCTGTACCGTGATGAGCCATCAAAGGGCTCGCCATAGGCCCGGAGTGCAATACTCCACCGTAGCCACACGGCGGCGGCGGTCGATAGGTCGCGAGTTCAAATCCAAACTCCGGGCCTCGAGTCTCAGTCACATTCAGTATCGACACACACTCGCCCTCTTGCTTTAACGTTTATTTCATTAGTCATTGCAAAAAAAAATCACATTGTACAACAAAACTCAACACTTCAATACAAGAGAATATATTGGGAGACGTTTCAGGCTTTGCCCCTTATTCATAGCAGTTACATTTTTGCGTGGAGTTGTTATCGCTATACGGTTATAGGATCCAATCACGCACGTCCAAGGACGGGTGTGGTTCAGTAAATCTGAAACTTGCAAGCGAAAAGCAGAGCGCGACGTCATATATTAATTGCGTCATTGGTGACTGACTTGTTTCATTTTAGGGTTATGATGCCTCGTTCATCATGACGTCATTTTTACTTCTATGTCTCAACAACAGCGTTACGGAGATCACGTGACGTGAGGGTTTTGCCTTTGAAGTGAGGGTTGTGAGTTGACGCCGAGGAGGGGGGCGGAGGCGCCACGCCCCCCATGTGGAGTGACGTCACCTGCTCATAATTATTAATGAGGGGGATGTCCATGTGGAGGACGTCACCTGCTCATGATTATTAATGAGGGGGATGTCCATGTGGAGTGACGTCACCTGCTCATGATTATTAATGAGGGGGGTGTCCATGTGGAGTGACGTCACCTGCTCATGATTATTAATGAGGGGGGTGTCCATGTGGAGTGACGTCACCTGCTCATGATTATTAATGGAGGGGTGTCCATGTGGAGTGACGTCACCTGCTCATGATTATTAATGAGGGGGGTGTCCATGTGGAGTGACGTCACCTGCTCATGATTATTAATGAGGGGGGTGTCCATGTGGAGTGACGTCACCTGCTCATGATTATTAATGAGGGGGGGTTCCATGTGGAGACGTCACCTGCTCATGATTATTAATGAGGGGGATGTCCATGTGGAGGACGTCACCTGCTCATGATTATTAATGAGGGGGGTGTCAATGTTGAGGACGGCCCCTTAAATATACTTTATATATTTAAGAGGCCGTCCATGAATGACGTCACGCACCTAGAGGGGGGGGGGGTCAGACGTTTGTGACGATGTGTGACGAGGAAGGGGGGTGGGGGTTGAGAAATGTGACGTCACATCAAAATGCGCAACTTTAAATAAATATAGACAACACGTTCTCCGTAATAAATATACTTTTTTTTTAAAATAAATGTGTTCTCCTACAACAACAGAGTGCAGCTCCGCATTAAATACGCACTACAATGACAATAGTTTAAAGCGATTTGAAGCATGTTTTATAAAAAAAAAATTGGGGGGTGGGGGCAGAGCTTTGTGACGTCATATTTGAGGGGGGGTGTGTCTGACTTTGTGACGCCGTGTGACGGGGGAGGGAGAGGAGGGGGGGTAAAAAAATCGTCCAAAATCGCGTGACGTCATTTTTGGACGGCCCCCCTAGGTAGAGTAGTGACGGGCAGAGAGCTGTTTCAGGGGACGGGATGTGTCTGGGTGCGGGGTTGCCACACTTCGGGGCTGGCGACCCGCCACGCCAGTGCCGTCATCGCCCCAAGCGCCTCTCCTCTCACGTTCGGGTGAAGCTTGCGCTGGCAACGCTGCACGCGCCTGATGATTGATAAATTCGTCACGCACTGCATTTGCCCAACGTAGGAACCTCCGTGTTCGATGTCGTAATGCATGGCAGCAAATATATTTATAGATTTGAAGGTTTCGTGACTACAATGATTCGTACTCTTTGTTTTCTCTCTTCGGTAAAGTCACGTAGGTAAAAAATAAAATACATTTAGTTTTGATTTAAAGCTTTCGTGACTGCAGGGATTCATATTGTTTCGCTATTTTAATATTTTAAAATAATATTTTATCGGTTCCCTTCTACGTGAATTTACCGAAAGAACCAAGAATATAAATTGAGTTGTTTTTCATTTTTTTTATTTTTTTTTACCTATGTGACTTTACCGAAAAACCCAGAGTAGCAAATACATTACTTAGTCAGGGCCAGGCATGGTGCTGTTGTATTATACAAGACACATAATAATAAACACGGAACTACGGTAACAACTATATACACTCATTAAGTAAACGCGTGTCACCAAAGTTAAAATCCAGAACGCCTGCTAGTTGGTTGCAGGGTATTTTCGTGAAAAAAAGGCGGAGAGATTGAAGCATCAGTTCCCAGGAGATCATCCGCCTCCTCTTTCCTCCCATATCTAAAGTACAATTGATACATCCCATCGGCCAACGCGGCCTTCTTGTGTGGGAGTACACAACAATCAGCAGTGTTGCTTCAACACAAGCAAACTCTGGACAGGTTTCGACCATTCAGCGTCTCTCTCTCTCTCTCGTCAGTCGCCAGGCAAGAGTGAACCAAATACTGGCTTCATGTTTTACAGAGGCAAGTGTTGTATATATAGGTGTTATGAAAATTGATAAAAATAATAAAAATAAAATGAAATTTGAGATTTGCATAATTTATCCTAAATTATGTTAATTAGTGTAATTATGTGCATAAATTATGCTGATTCGAGAGATAATCGTATTAATTTATGCGAGTGGGCGTGGTTAGGATAATGCAGGTCGTTATGGATTATCAGGTCGAGCCTCGGTGACTAGGATTGTGTTATGAATTGGAATGACGCAATTAGTCGTATGCAGTGACGCAGGCGTTGTGATTGTGAATGAGAGAGAGTCGATTCGACTCTGCTCTTTAATTCCGTATTATCGATAAGGATACGATTACTCTCGATTGAACATTACGAATTATGCGTGTTATGGATTATGTGTGGTGATAGTGTGCTTATGATAGGTCCCCAGGATTCAGATCTCATACGCAGAACAATATTATGCAGAATTTCAGGAAGAATCACACACAAACCTTCTGCTTTAATCAATTTCATTTCTAGCTAACTTTAATTTTTGGATAATATGAAAAACTCAATCTCGGGATTTTGGAATTTCAACACAGCGTTAACATGATACCATCACGATTGCGTTGTTTCACCTCGATAGCGGCACCTGTGGTTAATTCCCGACGCGTAATGCAATCGATTGGTTGTTGAGAGAGAGATTAGAAACATGCGAACTATTCTATCAAACCTTAACTTTATAATATGCAAACTCGTATGCTTGAATTGTTACACAACACGGCACTTGGTCTTTGATTCGTATCCAATCCTTAATACATTCTGATATGCGAAGTTATTATGCTTGAAATCGTCAGCACAGTACCACGTTGATGTTCGTTCATTGATTCATAACGATTATGAATTTAAAGAGTTCGACTGTGATACTTCGAATTGCCTTATCAACACCACTCAATGGCCACAATGCTTCGTTACTTGAATTGTCACACAACACAGCATTCGGTCATTGATCATGCGCGGCCCTTAATGCAATTATTGTCACGTTGTTCACAATAGGATGACTGATTATTATGCAACGCTACTCGTTGACAGGGCACTCCAACCAGTATTATTCTTGGAGGCACAAATATGCGTTTCAATTCGTTATTTCATTCGTGGATACCAGCAAGATTATGCAGAAAGACAAATATTAACGAACGACTCAGGTATTTCTAATCAACTTCTCAACGCGACTCAATGGGTGGCGATGTTTCCTTTTGATATCCTTATCTCGGGCCAATCTTTTAATTAATTGTGGCCAGACCCCTGACAGGGAACCGGTTGAACACGCTCTCTATCCCCGCGAGCGGCGCTCCGTGGTGAGGTGTCAAGAATTAATCCTTGTTAATGGGTCAGTTGGTAATTTATGCGGTTAGAAGTACAGCCCCAGCACAATATTACAGAGAAAAATTATGAACACTCTTAAAAACGATGGATTATTCACTCGGTCGTTGTGATGTTTCCACAATCACGGATGGTTCAATGGCTTGAGGTTTTTAGGCTTTGTTAATGACTCGTGTGTGTGTGTGTGTGTTGAATGGTATGAGTGGTGAAAGAGTAGGCCAATGTTCGGAATCGATTCTTTGCGTCAAGCAGACGTCTGGTTTGTCGTGTAGTGGGGGGCAGTGTATCATACGTATCAGTTGATTCTTCTTTCAGTAGTTGGTTCGGACTCGACGGACGTTGGTGAACGAGTAGATGCGTTGTTGTAGCTGAGATGACCGTCTGGTAGACGGCGTTAGAAGCACGCCCGCAGCGGCGCGCTGGTGCTCCGTCGTCGGCGGTTGTAGATTGCAGGCTCACGATTCGCTCGTGGTGGCGCTGGCCGCTAACAGCGGCAGCGGGTCGCCAATCGGCGACACTCGCCAATTCGGCGAGTTGTAGAGACGTTTCCGGCGTCGGTGATGGCTGGTCTTCTGCTGAGATGAGTTGAGCGGGTCTTCTGCTGAGATGAGTAGAGATGAGTCTTCTTCTGTTGAGCTGAGTTGAGATGAGTCTTCTTCTGTTGAGATGAGTCTTCTTCTGTTGAGCTGAGTTGAGATGAGTCTTCTTCTGTTGAGCTGCCCCCGAGGGCTGATGAGTCTTCTTCTAATGCTGAAACGGCTCCTTTTTATGCCAAAAATCTCTCTCCTTCTCGGCTCCCCCTCACGAGGCGGAGCTATCTTTGATCTGATCGTATGTCGGTGGGGGGGGGGGTTCGTGTGTCGGAGGTGGGGGGGTTCGTGTGTCAGTGTGTATGTTTGTGTCTGTGTCATTTATGACATGGTCCTGTTCGGGTCTTTCCTCAAGCCATAAACATCAAGACAACAGACACCTCGATTCATCTCGGTGGCGTCTGGTTGTCTAATCCCTCCACCCAGAGAGAGGGGCGGGTTCCCCCCCCCCCCTTTTCCGTTCGCGTTCCGACGCACAAAGAAATGGTTAAGATTTTTTTTAAGTTTAACATTTCACATCACAGTTGGTATCTTATCATACACAGTTATGATCCTGCTTGTGATTCATAGTATTTGATTTATTTCCAAGTGAAGATGCTCTTCCGAGCGTATGCATTTTATCACGTGCTGCAGGGAAAGACAAAGGTGGCCGGGATCTTCCCATCTCTCTATACTTTGCAAATATAATTTCGACTCCACATTCTACCAGTCTAATCCACCCCGTTACCTTGGCTCTTACTTAGTTTATTAATTTTCGTCACTTTGTGTGTTTATAAATGTGTGACAGTTTAACTTAAAGCTCGCTCGCTCTTTTGCTGCCCGTGTGCAGGGTGGGGTGGGGCTATTACTAAGTTCCGTGTGTGGCAGATGGTCCCCGCGATAACGATCTGGTTGCCCTGGCGTGAAATTCCTCTCTCGCGCTCTTCGGGAGAGACAAAGGTGGTCGGGAGCACCTCTTTATACTTTCGACTTATATTTCTCAAATACCATTTGGTCCCATGTTCGCCAAGACGTCTTCCCGACACCTCTCGGTTTTACCGAGGTTCGAATTGTTATGATGGAATTATTAAAAAGAAAAATAATTATCATCCTGAGTTTAAGAGGTCCATTTCTTGATTGTTGGAATCCATATCCCTTGGTTCTGTAAGGTTCTATAATGGAATGTCGTGTAAGGTTAACACGTTGTTATTATTAATATTATTTTGCAATTTTCTTTAAAACTTTCTTTGCCTGGTTGCCGTGTGTGGGGTGGGTGTGTCTCCTCATCAAACCCGGCTGGCTTTTCCAGATGGCCCCTTGTGATAAGGTGTAATTCCTGCTTCTCCGCGCTGTGAGAGAGACAAAGGTGGTCGGGGTTGCTTGGAATATTGTTTAAACTCTTTCGCAAGTTTGCTTGTTGTCTCATTCCTTCTCGATAACCTTTGATGTGACTCGGTATTCCTGCTCCAAGCTTTGTTTTAACAGTAAAAGTATTAAAGGTGAAAATCATTTGATAGCGAATTAATTATTGGATAATAATTCACTGATGTATCTGGTGGCCTGGTCTTAATTGGAGTGAGCGCGAGGACCGCTAACTTTAGCTTATTCTTGTTATTGCATTTTAATTTTGAACCGTTGTTTTAATGACAGAGGAAAATATATATGGTTTAACCCGTGGGCGTCCTCGTTTCTGGCTTGCGATGGGCTTCCCTCTGCGTGACCTCCCTTAGGGCACATCAAACTCTTGTTCATCTGGAGATCTTCGCAGATAGCTGCTAACATCCTCGCCTCGAGAGTTTTATTATTTCTTTATTTTTTTAATGGTCCGTTTATGACCGACATCTGGTTTTTCGTGTTTCTGGCTTACGGGTTTTTATTCATTATTAAATATATATATTGTTTGTCACGACAGAAAGGAAAAAGAAATCTATGTGTATGCATCCGTAAATATTCTTATGGATATTAATTGTGGAAAAAGGGCCGTATACAACACAAGGAACGCCGCTGCTATTTATATTATTTATTTATGTAATTTATTGAAAAAAAAATGCGGTCACAGTCCCTATGATCACTGTTATGTTGCAATTATGGCTTTAGTTTTTGGTGATTTCGAAAACGTTTTTTTGGGTTTGGACATGTTTGTTTTGTTGTAGCACGGAGTTAGACTGATGGCCTTAATCTACGTTGTCTTGTGGTTGTGGTTGTTGTTGTTTGACTTGCATCCCACTGGGATTTTTTGCACAAAGCGTTGGTGGTGTACGGTGATTTTTTTCAGGAATATTTTGCTGTTTTTTTCCATGGATTTTCTGTTTTGCCCAGTCACACAAAGTCACTTTAAGATGTTTTTCTTGTTCGTGTTTTTGTTTTTTTTTCGTTTGTTGCGGTTGCACCTGATTCAAGAGCCGAATGGCTCACAGGGCTATACCAAAATAAATAAACTGAAACTGAATATTTATATAAGATTTGAAACACGGCAAAACGAATTCTTATGCTGTAGCTGATCACTGTTACAACGCTGTGGGTGATCACGATATAATTTTCTCCGATACCAAGGTTCTTTGCAAACCCACGGGTTTTTATCAGAGATTTGTTCACGAGGCAATTCAGATCTACAAACACAGACACAATTTCAACCGAGAAGATGGTTTCAAATTAAACAACCATTGGAAAGATGTTCTAAATCTAACCAAACATTAAACTAATTTTCAATGGTACAGTATATTTTTCAAGTAGTGGTACCCCAAACTTTCGCAGCTCTTAAAAATTCCCTTTTCACCCCATCAATAGGTAAACTCCCCCTCCCCCCGCGCCAACCGGCACGTGCACCCGCACGTACACCACCTCTATGCTAAGTCGGCCAATCAAATGCTAATTGTTATGCTAATTCCTTTGTCAAGGCACCTTGTTTCCTCGCACACAGCTTAAAGGTCGCGGTCTGAGCGTGGCTGTGTTTCACTCCAGCGCTGTCCTCGAGACCGCCTGATCCCTTCACCTGATGAAGGCCGCTTGTGTTGTGGCCGAAACGTCGTGATTTTTGTTGTTTTATTTTTTACCTAAGTGACTTTACCGAATAGAACCAAAGAGTATGGATCTATGATTACTGGGAGCAACGTTAGTTTTAGCGTCACTCACGCTGCCAAAACTTTAATATGCAGTAGACACACAAATACGTTACAGTACAGTATCACATGTTATGTCATGTATATCTCCACAAAGGACATGTAAGTTAATGAATTTAAAATAAAATATTCCAGCAATCCTGTCCTGTGATAATCCACCAAAGGGCTCTGTGTGTTTCTCTCACCCCCTCGTATGTCGTGCCGGCCTTTATAGGTGCTTGCTCACAGCACTTGCCCCTACAGTCTGTTAAGGCTATACGGGGGATCTTTGTCTTTGTTTCTCTCTCTCTGTGTGTCTCTCTAGGTGTGTGTCTCTCTCTGTCTGTGTGTATCTCTCTCTGTATGTGTCTGTGTGTGTCTCTCTATGTGTCTCTCTCTGTCTGTGTGTGTCTCTCTCTGTGTGTCCCTGTGTGTGTGTGTCTCTCTGGTGGGGAGCAATAGTGTAGCGGTTAGCGCCCTGCACTATGAACCTGGCGACCTGTGTTCAATTCCCGCTCACGGCCTACACCAGTGACGATTATCTGAACCGGTCCCGGGCCTCCCCTAGGTCGACTCAGCCTCAAATGAGTACCTGGTGCGGTGTGTAAACATTGCCACTTGGGAGACAAAGGCGGTCGAGCGTGGTGCTGGCCACCCACCCCCTCGTGTACCGTTCCAACCTTCAAAGGCGCTTGCTAACAGCACTTGCCCCTACAGTCTGTTAAGGCTATACGGGGGATCTTTGTCTTTGTTTCTCTGTGTGTGTCTCTCTCTCTGTGTCTCTCTCTGTCTGTGTATGTCTCTCTGTGTGTGTGTCTCTGTCTGTGTATGTCTCTCTGTGTGTGTATCTCTCTCTGTGTCTCTCTCTGTCTGTGTGTGTCTCTCTGTGTGTCTCTCTCCGTCTGTTTGTGTCTCTCTCTCTCTGTGTGTCTCTCTCCGTCTGTTTGTGTCTCCTGCTGTGAGCTCTATCCCCCTAGTGGCTGATCTACCGTCAATACACTCGACCCTCGATCTTCTCCGAGCTTTTCCTTCACCCTGTTCATCTCTATCATCCTAGTGGCGGATATACCGTCAACTACACATTGACATGTTAATATCTCACAATACAATGGCCACATCCTCAGCACAAGCTCCAGCCCCCACCCTCTTGCCCGATGTGGCAACCCCCCCTCCCCCCTCTCGGCTCTCTATATAAGGACTTGTTGCAGCAGCCTGTTTCTCACTCCCACCTGAAGACGGTTGATTGTGTGGAAATCGAAACGTCGTGATCTAGTATTATTTGTCTTCTTCTTCTTCTACCTAAGGGACCTTACCGAAAAAACCAAAGAGTATGGATTCCTGCAGTCACGAAGGCTTTCAATCAATATTTATTATTATTGTGTTTTATATACTTACAAACCTCGCCGCCAGGCGTCAGGAGTCAAAAGGTCACGGGTTCAAATCCAACCACAGTTATAATATATTTTAAAAAAATCACTTCATAAACTATAATTTTCTTTTCTTCATCATTTGTAGCAGTATTTATCGGCTCCGTTATGTACAATACAAGAATTCTAGAATTATTTATAGAAGATTTGCTATTGTATTTAAAAAAATGCATTTTAATATTTGAACGGATGTATGATTACTGGGATCAACGTTAGTTTTGGCCTCACTCACGCTGCCGAAACTTTAATATGCAGTAGACACACAAATACGTTACAGTACAGTATCACATGTGATGTCATGTATGTCTCCACATATGAAATATAAGTTAATTAATGTAAAATAAAATATCGCAGTAATCCTGTACCGTGATGAGCCATCAAAGGGCTCGCCATAGGCCCGGAGTGCAATACTCCACCGTAGCCACACGGCGGCGGCGGTCGATAGGTCGCGAGTTCAAATCCAACCTCCGGGCCTCGAGTCTCAGTCACATTCAATATCGACATACACTCGCCCTCTTGCTTTAAGGTTTATTTTATTAGTCATTGCAAAAAAAAAATCACATTGTACAACAAAACTCAACACTTCAATACAAGAGAATATATTGGGAGACGTTTCAGGCTTTGCCCCTTATTCATAGCAGTTACATTTTTTGCGTGTAGTTGTTATCGAACATCGCTCTACGGTTATAGGATCCAATCACGGCCGTGTGACTAATTAAGTAGCCTTCCGCACGTCCAAGGACGGGTGTGGTTCAGTAAATCTGAAACTTGCAAGCGAAAAGCAGACCGCGACTTGATATATTCATTGCGTCATTGGTGACTGACTTGTTTCATTTTAAGGTTATAATGCCTCGTTCATCATGACGTCATTTTTACTTCTATGTCTCAACAATAGCGTTACGGAGATCACGTGACGTGAGGGTTCTGCCTTTGTAGTGAGGGTTGTGAGTTGACGCCGAGGAGGGGGGCGGAGGCGCTAATTATTATGAATGGTGGGGGGGGGGTCCATGTGGAGGACGTCACCTGCTCATGATTATTAATGAGGGGGTGTCCTTGTAGAGTGACGTCACCTGCTCATGATTATTAATGAGGAGGGGTGTCCATGTGGAGTGACGTCACCTGCTCATGATTATTAATGAGGGGGGGTCCATGTGGAGGACGTCACCTGCTCATGATTATTAATGAGAGGGATGTCCATGTGGAGTGACGTCACCCGCTCATGATTATTAATGAGGGGGATGTCCACGTGGAGTGACGTCACCTGCTCATGATTATTAATGAGGGGGATGTCCATGTGGAGGACGTCACCTGCTCATGATTATTAATAAGGGGGGTGTCCAAAACCATCACTTTACCCTACATTGCGGGGATCACAAAAAAGATCTCCAAAATCTTGAATAAACACAAGATCCATGTCCGTTTCAACACATCACGTAAAATCCGTGATCTGGTTCCGTCTGTAAAAGATGTGATTCCGGACATACAATACCCTGGTGTCTACAAACTAAGTTGCCTCTGTGGTAGTAGTTACATTGGAGAAACCAAACGCCATGTCTGGGACCGCATTCGTGAACACAAAGCAGACCTTAAACACGGTAGGACCAACACCTCGGCCGTGGCAGATCATTGTTATAATTCAGTAGGCTCACATGACATTGACTTTTCCAAGACAGAGGTTCTTTGTAAGCCATCTGGCTACCATGAGAGATTCGTTCATGAGGCTATCCACATATACAAGCACAGAGACAATTTCAACCGAGAAGATGGATTCTGTCTTAGCAATCATTGGAAAGATTTGATAAACCATTTCAGGTCTTAATTGATTGTTCACGCTTACAGTGGCTTTCAGACAGCATACATTAAAAAAAAATTATCTCCCCCCTCCTCTTTTCAGAATATAGATGGACTAGTCCTAAATAAACTGCCAAATCGCTGCGCGTGGCGCTAACGTTTTTATAAGTAAATAAATACACCGTTTAAAAATACATTTATGCAAACCGACACACCTGAAGACGACCGTTTGTGTTATGGTCGAAACGTCGTGAGAATGTTTATTGTTTTATATATATGTTATCATTTTATTGTTTCCATTCAACGAGACTTTACCCAAAGAACTAAGAATATGCTATTTATATTATTTACTTATGTAATTTATTGAAAAAAAATTCGGTCACAGTCCCTATGATCACTGTTACGTTGCAATTATGGCTTTAGTTTTTGGTGATTTCGAAAACATTTTTTGGGTTTAGACATGTTTGTTTTGTTGTAGTACTGAGTTAGACTGATGGCCTTAATCTAAGTTTTCTTGTGGTTGTTGCTGTTGTTGTTTGACTTGCATCCCACTGGGATTTTTTGCATACAGCGTTGGTGGTGTACGGTGATTTTTTCAGGAATATTTTGCTGTTTTTGTTTTATGGATTTTCTGTTTTGCCCAGTCACACACAGTCACTTTAAGATGTTTTTATTTTGTTCGTGTTTTTTGTTTTGTGCGGTTGCACCCGATTCAAGAGCCGAATGGCTCACAGGGCTATACCAAAAGAAATAAACTGAAACTGAATATTTATATCAGATTTGAAACACGGCAAAAGGAATTCTTCTGCCGTATCTGATCACTGTTACAACGCTGTGGGTGATCACGATATAATTTTCTCCGATACCAAGGTTCTTTGCAAACCCACGGGTTTTTATCAGAGATTTGTTCACGAGGCAATTCAGATCTACAAACACAGACACAATTTCAACCGAGAAGATGGTTTCAAATTAAGCAACCATTGGAAAGATGTTCTAAATCGAACCAAACATTAAACTAATTTTCAATGGTACAGTATATTTTTCAAGTAGTGGTACCCCAAACTTTAGCAGCTCTTAAAAATTCCCTTTTCACCCCATCAATAGGTAAACTCCCCCCCCCCCCGCGCCAACCGGCACGTGCACCCGCACGTACACCACCTCTATGCTAAGTCGGCCAATCAAATGCTAATTTTTTATGCTAATTCCTTTGTCAAGGCACCTTGTTTCCTCGCACACAGCTTAAAGGTCGCGGTCTGAGCGTGGCTGTGTTTCACTCCAGCGCTGTCCTCGAGACAGCCTGATCCCTTCACCTGATCAAGGCCGCTTGTGTTGTGGCCGAAACGTCGTGATTTTTGTTGATTTATTTTTAACCTAAGTGACTTTACCGAATAGAACCAAAGAGTATGGATCTATGATTACTGGGAGCAACGTTAGTTTTAGCGTCACTCACGCTACCAAAACTTTAATATGCAGTAGACACACAAATACATTACAGTACAGTATCACATGTTACGTCATGTATGTCTCCACAAAGGAAATGTAAGTTCATGTATTTAAAATAAAATATTCCAGTAATCCTGTCCTGTGATAAGCCACCAAAGGGCTCTGTGTGTTTCTCTCACCCCCTCGTGTGACGTGCCGGCCTTTATAGGTGCTTGCTCACAGCACTTGCCCCTACAGTCTGGTAAGGCTATACGGGGGATATTTGTCTTTGTTTCTCTCTCTGTGTGGGTCTCTCTAGTTGTGTCTCTCTGTCTGTGTGTGTCTCTCTGCGTCTCTCTCTCTCTGTGTCTCTGTCTGTGTGTCTCTCTCTGTGTGTGTCTCTCTCTGTGTGTCTCTCTCTGTCTGTGTGTCTCTGTGTGTCTCTCTCTCTGTATGTCTCTCTATCTGTGTGTGTCTCTCTCTGTCTGTGTGTGTCTCTCTGCGTATGTGTCTCTCTCTGTCTGTGTGTGTCTCTCTCTGTCTGTGTGTCTCTCTCCGTCTGTTTGTGTCTCCTGCTGTGCGCTCTATCCTCTAGTGTCTGATCTACCGTCATTACACTCGACCCTCGATCATCTCCGCACCGTTCCTTCACCCTGTTCAGCGCTCTATCCTCCTAGTGGCGGATATACCGTCAACTACACATTGACATGTTAATATCTCACAATACAATGGCCACATCGTCAGCACAAGCTCCAGCCCCCACCCTCTTGCCCGATGTGGCAACCCCCCCTCCCCCCTCTCGGCTCTCTATATAAGGACTTGTTGCAGCAGCCTGTTTCTCACTCCCACCTGAAGACGGTTGCTTGTGTGGCAATCGAAACGTCGTGATCTATTATTATTTGTCTTCTTCTACCTAAGGGACCTTACCGAAAGAACCAAAGAGTATGGATTCCTGCAGTCACGAAGGCTTCAAATCAATATTTATTATTGTGTTTTATATACTTACAAACCTCGCCGCCAGGCGTCAGGAGTCAAAAGGTCACGGGTTCAAATCCAACCGCAGTTATAATATATTTTTTAAAAATCACTTCATAAACTATTTTCTTTACTTCATCATTTGTAGCAGTATTTATCGGCACGGTTATGTACAATACTAAGAATTCCAGAATTATTTATACAAGATGTGTTGTTGTATTTTTTTAAAAATGAATTTTAAAATACTTTAACGGATCTATGATTACTGGGATCAACGTTAGTTTTAGCCTCACTCACGCTGCCAAAACTTTAAAATGCAGTAGACACACAAATACGTTACAGTACAGTATCACATGTTATGTCATGTATGTCTCCACATATGAAATATAAGTTTATTAATGTAAAATAAAATATCGCAGTAATCCTGTACCGTGATGAGCCATCAAAGGGCTCGCCATAGGCCCGGAGTGCAATACTCCACCGTAGCCACACGGCGGCGGCGGTCGATAGGTCGCGAGTTCAAATCCAACCCGATAAAAACTTTTTTTAATGACTTTTAAACAATCATATTTACTTAGTCATTTATTGCGGTGTTTATCGGGAGGATGAAATTAAACAAAATATTCTGAAAGTATGTACACCGGATTTGTCAATGTTTCAAAAGCGATTAATACATCCAAGATGTACGGCCGGAGGACAGGTAGCAGTTATATGGCCAGGATGTGCCGTTGGTTATCAACTGGCGCAGTGGCGCACTGGGCTAAGCCCGTCGACTTTTTATTAAGGGGGTCTAACGCAGGTTCCGGGAACCACCAAATTCGTAGGAGGGGCTTCCATTCAAAATCAATCCACTAGCATTAGGTGAGAAGGTGTCGCGCCTGCCTGTAGGTTCATTCAGTACCGTGATGCCTTAGGCCCCCTTTTTAATTTAATTATTATTATTGTGTTTTATATACTTACAAACCTCGCCGCCAGGCGTCAGGAGTCAAAAGGTCACGGGTTCAAATCCAACCGCCGGTATAATATTTTTAAAAACATTCACTTCATAAACTATAATTTTCTTTATTTCGCCATTTGTAGCAGTATTTATCGGCACGGTAATGTACAATACTAAAATTCCAGAAATATTTATACAAGATGTTGTTGTATTTTAAAAAAAGTGCATTTAATACTTTAACGGATCTATGATTACGGGGAGCAACGTTAGTTTTAGCGTCACTCACGCTACCAAAACTTTAATATGCAGTAGACACACAAATACATTACAGTACAGTATCACATGTTATATCATGTATGTCTCCACAAAGGACATGTAAGTTCATGAATTTAAAATAAAATATTCCAGTAATCCTGTCCTGTGATAAGCCACCAAAGGGCTCTGTGTGTTTCTCTCACCCCCTCGTATGTCGTGCCGGCCTTTATAGGTGCTTGCTCACAGCACTTGCCCCTAGAGTCTGTTAAGGCTATACGGGGGATCTTTGTCTTTGTTTCTCTCTCTGTGTGTGTCTCTCTAGGTGTGTGTCTCTCTCTGTCTGTGTGTATCTCTCTCTGTATGTATCTGTGTGTGTCTCTCTCTATGTGTCTCTGTCAGTGTGTGTCTCTCTCTACGTGTCTCTCTCTGTCTGTGTGTGTCTCTCTCTGTGTGTCCCTGTGTGTGTGTCTCTCTCTGGTGGGGAGCAATAGTGTAGCGGTTAGCGCGCTGCACTATGAACCTGGCGACCTGTGTTCGATTCCCGCTCACGGCCTACACCAGTGATGATTATCTGAACCGGTCCCGGGCCTCCCCTAGGTCGACTCAGCCTCAAATGAGTACCTGGTGCGGTGTGTAAACATTGCCACTTGGGAGACAAAGGCGGTCGAGCGTGGTGCTGGCCACCCACTCCCTCGTGTACCGTTCCAACCTTCAAAGGTTCTTGCTAACAGCACTTGCCCCTACAGTTTGTTAAGGCTATATGGGGGATCTTTGTCCTTGTTTCTCTGTCTGTCTCTCTCTCTGTCTGTGTGTCTCTCTATGTGTCTCTCCCTGTCTGTGTGTGTCTCTCTCTTTCTGTCTGTGTTTGTCTCTCTGTGTGTGTGTCTCTCTCTGGATGTGTGTCTCTCTGTGTGTCTCTCTCCGTCTGTTTGTGTCTCTCTCTGTCTGTGTGTGTCTCTCTCTTTGTGTGTCTCTCTCTGTCTGTGTGTGTCTCTCTCTGTCTGTGTGTCTCTCTCTGTGTGTGTGTCTCTGTGTGTGTCTCTCTCTTTCTGTCTGTGTTTGTCTCTCTGTCTGTGTGTGTCTCTCTCTGTCTGTGTGTGTCTATCTCTGTCTGTGTGTGTCTCTCTCTCTCTGGATGTGTGTGTGTCTCTCTCTCTCTCTCTCTGTGTGTGTCTTTCTCTGTCTGTTTGTGTCTCTCTGTGTGTCTCTCTCCGTCTGTTTGTGTCTCTCTCTGTCTGTGTGTGTCTCTCTCTCTTTGTGTGTCTCTCTCTGTCTGTGTGTGTCTCTCTCTGTGTGTGTCTCTCTCTGTGTCTCTCTGTCTGTGTGTGTCTCTGTGTGTGTCTCTCTCTATGTGTCTCTCTCTGTCTGTGTGCGTCTCTCTCTCTCTCTCTGTCTCTTTCTGTCTGTGTTTGTCTCTCTGTCTGTGTTTGTGTCTCTGTGTCTGTGTGTGTGTCTCTCTATGTCTGTGTGTGTCTCTCTCTGTCTGTGTGTGTCTCTCTGTGTGTGTGTCTCTCTCTGGATGTGTGTGTGTCTCTCTCTCTCTCTCTGTGTCTTTCTCTGTCTGTTTGTGTCTCTCTGTGTGTCTCTCTCCGTCTGTTTGTGTCTCTCTCTGTCTGTCTGTGTGTGTCTCTCTCTTTGTGTGTCTCTCTCTCTGTCTGTGTGTGTCTCTCTCTGTGTGTGTCTCTCTCTGTGTCGCTCTGTCTGTGTGTGTCTCTGTGTGTGTCTCTCTCTATGTGTCTCTCTCTGTCTGTGTGTGTCTCTCTTTCTCTCTGTGTCTCTTTCTGTCTGTGTTTGTCTCTCTGTCTGTGTTTGTGTCTCTGTGTCTGTGTGTGTCTCTCTCTGTCTGTGTGTGTCTCTCTCTGTCTGTGTGTGTCTCTCTGTCTGTGTGTGTCTCTCTCTGGATGTGTGTGTCTCTCTCTCTGTGTGTGTGTGTCTTTCTCTGTCTGTTTGTGTCTCTCTGTGTGTCTCTCTCCGTCTGTTTGTGTCTCTCTCTGTCTGTGTGTGTCTCTCTCTCTGTGTCTCTCTCTGTCTGTGTGTCTCTCTCTGTCTGTGTGTCTCTCTCTCTGTGTGTCTCTCTCTGTCTGTGTGTGTCTCTCTCTCTCTCTGTGTGTCTCTCTCTGTGTCTCTCTCTGTCTGTGTGTGTCTCCTTGTCTGTGTTTGTGTCTCTGTGTCTGTGTGTGTGTCTCTCTCTGTCTGTGTGTGTCTCTCTCTGTCTGTGTGTGTCTCTCTCTGTCTGTTTGTGTCTCTCTGTGTGTCTCTCTCCGTCTGTTTGTGTCTCTCTCTGTCTGTGTGTGTCTCTCTCTCTGTCTGTCTCTCTCTGTCTGTTTGTGTCTCGTCATTACACTCGACCCTCGATCATCTCCGCACCTTTCCTTCACCCTGTTCAGCGCTCTATCCTCCTAGTGGCGGATATACCGTCAACTACACATTGACATGTTAATATCTCACAATACAATGGCCACATCGTCCCCATAAGCTCCAGCCCCCACCCTCTTGCCCGATGTGGCAACCCCCCCTCCCCCCTCTCGGCTCTCTATATAAGGACTTGTTGCAGCAGCCTGTTTCTCACTCCCACCTGAAGACGGTTGCTTGTGTGGCAATCGAAACGTCGTCATCTATTATTATTTGTCTTCTTCTACCTAAGGGACCTCGCCGAAAGAACCAAAGAGTATGGATTCCTGCAGTCTTGAAGGCTTCAAATCAATATTTATTATTATTATTGTGTTTTATATACTTACAAACCTCGCCGCCAGGCGTCAGTACTCAAAAGGTCACGGGTTCAAATCCAACCGCAGTTATAATATATTTTAAAAAATCACTTCATAAACAATTTTCTTTACTTAATCACTTGAAGCAGTATTTATCGGCATGATCATGTACAATACAAGAATTCTATAATTATTTATAGATGTGTTATTGTATTTTTTAATGCATTTTAATGCTGAAACGGATCAATGATTTCTGGGATCAACGTTAGTTTTAGCGTCACTCACGCTGTCGAAACTTTAATATGCAGTAGACACACAAATACGTTACAGTACAGTATCACATGTTATGTCATGTATGTCTCCACATATGAAATATAAGTTTATTAATCTTCTTTGGTTCTTTCGGTAAAGTCACGTAGAATGATAATAAAATAATAAATTGATAAAATAAAATAACACAATAATATTCTCACGACGTTTCGGCCACAACACAAGCGGCCTTCATCAGGTGAAGGGGGCGAGACTGTCTGGTAGGACAGCGCTGGAGTGAAAGAGCCACGTTCAGATACGGCCTTTAAGCTGTGTGAGAGGAACAAAGCGCCTTGACAAAGGAATTAGCATAGAATTTAGCATTGAAATGGCTGAATGATTAGCTTGTGACTGGTCACAGAAATAGCTATGTTAAAAGTTAAAGCATACACACCCGCAGAGGCACCCATTGTTAAAGGGATTAGCATAGAATTTACCATTGAAATAGCTAAGTTAAGGCATACACATCTTGACAATGGAATTAGCATAGAATTTAGCATTGAGATAGCTGAGTGGTTAGCTTGTACCTGCTGCAGAAATAGCTACGTTAAAGTCAGAGCATACACCTTCACCGAGGCCCTTAGTACAAATCAAACAGGAGAATTTAGCATTGAAATAACTAGGCGAATCCAGCATTGAAACAACTGAGTGATTAGCTAGTGACTGGTCACAGAAATGACTACACATCTGAGCTATTCACAGTACTATATAGTGAACCAATAAAAACTAAAATATAAATTACCTTCATGTTATCAATAAACTCTATATTCTCCAATCAGCTAAGCTACCAACAATAAGTCGTTATATATCACAATGCTATATGGCGAAAAAATGGGTGGATTCTTACCCTCAAATTTCAGCCCCACGGATAGCTACGGGTCCCGTTCAGACGGACGAGTTCGTCCATGGTCGGAACAGAGGAGGGGGAGAGAGACAGCTGCGAGGCCCTAGTATGCTCCATATTGTAAAACTATACCATTAACCGTGGTGTGAGAGGTATTAAGAGGCAATGCTGGCGGTCTGAAGGTCATCGTAAAAATACAATTAATTAAGAACAGAAATGATTTAAAACATCTTTCCAGTGGTTACTAAGCCTGAATCCATCTTCTCGGTTGAAATTGTCTCTGTGCTTGTATATGTGAATGGCCTCATGAACGAATCTCTCATGGTAGCCGGTTGGTTTGCAAAGAACCTCCGTCTTGGAGAAGTCAATGTCATGTGAGCCCACTGAATTATAACAGTGATCTGCCACGGCAGAGGAGTTCGTCCTACCGTGTTTCAAGTCTGCTTTGTGTTCGCGGATGCGGTCCGAGATATGTCTTTTGGTTTCTCCAATGTAGCTACTACCACAGAGGCACTTTAGTTTGTAAACGCCCGGGTACTGTATGTCTGGAACAGCATCTTTTACAGATGGAACTAAATCACGGATTTTATGTACTGTGTTGAATCGGACCTGGATCTTGTGTTTGTTCAGGATTTTGGAGATCTTTTTAGTGACCCCTGCAATGTAGGGTAAGGTGATGGTTTTGAGTGGCTCCACAAGAGGATCCTTCTTCATGACTGGAGTGATGGCTTTGCGGATTGTGTAGTCGGAGTAGCCATTAGCCCTGAGAGCCTGGTGTACGTGCTTGAGTTCACTGGTAATGTGTTCCTGGTCGGAAATGCATTGGGCTCTATGGTATAGAGTCTTGATGAGGGAGTTCTTCTGGGATGGATGGTGGTGGGAATCCGGTTTCAAGTAAGCATCTGTATGGGTAGCTTTCCTGTAGACAGAGTGGCTCATTGAACCATCAGGTCTCTTTTTAATTAGGACATCCAAAAAAGGTATCTTGCCATCTATTTCGACTTCCATGGTAAATCTGATGGCTGGGTGTATGGAATTGATGTGGTCGAAGAATTGGTCTAGAGCAGGCCGGCCATGTGGCCAGATGACAAAAGTGTCATCCACGTACCTCTTCCATAAGGTTGGGCGCAGAGTGGCAGTCTGGATGGCGTCAGTCTCAAATTCTTCCATGAAAATGTTAGCTATAACTGGAGAAAGGGGGGAGCCCATTGGGGTGCCCTCAGTTTGTTTGTAGAAAGTTCCATTCCAAGTGAAGTATGTATTGGTTAAACAGTGTCTCACCAGGGGGGGTACCTCAGTGTTTAGTCCTTGATGAACCAAGTCTTCAATGATTGCAATGGTGTCAGGTACAGGAACCTTGGTGAATAAGGAAACTACATCAAAACTGACAAGCAGGTCGTCTGGGGACAGGGAAATACCCTTGATTGTTGATACCAGGTGAGTAGAATTTTGTACCGCAGAGGTGGTTTTTCCAGTGAAAGGACGCAGGATTTCAGACAAAAAACGAGCTAGTTTGTAGGTGGGGGAGCTGATAGTAGAGACTATGGGACGAAGAGGTGTATCAACTTTATGTATTTTTGGTAAGATGGATTCTATCTTAGCAATCATTGGAAAGATTTGATAAATCATTTCAGTTCTTGATTGATTGTTCACGCTTACAGTGGCTTTCAGACAGCATACATAAAAACAAATTTCGTCTCCCCCCTCCTCTTTTCAAAAAATAGATGGACTAGTCCTGGGCAAACTGCCAATCGTTGCGCGTGACGCAAACGTTATGTTTATATATAAATAAATAAATATGCCGTTTTCAAAATAAATTTATGCAAACCGACACACCTGATGATGACCGTTTGAGTTATGGTCGAAACGTCGTGAGAATGTTTTATTGTTTTATATATATTTTGTTATTTTGTTGTTTCTCTTCAACGTGACTTTACCGAAAAAACTAAGAATATGAATTATTGCAGTCACGAAAGCTTTAAATCAAAATTATTATTGTGTTTTATATACTTACAAACCTCGCCGTCAGGCGTCAGGAGTCAAAAGGTCACAGGTTCAAATCCAACCGCCGGTATAATATTTTTAAAACCATTCACTTCATAAACTATAAATTTCTTTATTTCGCCATTTGTAGCAGTATTTATCGGCACGGTAATGTACTTACAAACCTCGCCGTCAGGCGTCAGGAGTCAAAAGGTCACAGGTTCAAATCCAACCGCCGGTATACTATTTTTAAAACCATTCACTTCATAAACTATAATTTTCTTTATTTCGCCATTTGTAGCAGTATTTATCGGCACGGTAATGTACAATACTAAAATTCCAGAAATATTTATACAAGATGTTGTTGTATTTTTTAAAAAGTGCATTTTAATACATCAAAGGATCTATGATTACGGGGAGGAACGTTAGTTTTAGCATCACTCACTCTGCCAAAACTTTAATATGCAGTAGACACACAAATACGTTACAGTACAGTATCACATGTTATATCATGTATGTCTCCACAAAGGAAATGTAAGTTCATGAATTTAAAATAAAATATTCCAGTAATCCTGTCCTGAGATAAGCCACCAAAGGGCTCTGTGTGTTTCTCTCACCCCCTCGTGTGCCGTGCCGGCCTTTATAGGTGCTTGCTCACAGCACTTGCCCCTACAGTCTGTTAAGGCTACACGAGGGATCTTTGTCTTTGTTTCTCTGTGTGTGTGTGTCTCTCTAGGTGTGTCTCTCTGTCTGTGTGTGTCTCTCTGTGTCTCTCTCTGTGTCTCTGTCTGTGTGTGTGTGTCTCTCTCTCTCTGTCTGTGTGTCTCTCTCTGTGTCTCTCTTTGTCTGTTTGTGTCTCTCTGTCTGTGTGTCTCTCTCCGTGTCTCTCTCTGTCTGTGTGTGTCTTTCTCTCTCTGTCTGTGTGTGTCTCTCTCTCTCTCTCTGTGTCTCTCTCTGTCTGTGTGTCTCTCTTTGTCTGTGTGTGTGTCTCTCTCTCTGTATGTCTCTCTATCTGTGTGTGTCTCTGTGTGTGTCTCTCTGCGTATGTGTCTCTCTCTGTCTGTGTGTGTCTCTCTCTGTCTGTGTGTCTCTCTCCGTCTGTTTGTGTCTCCTGCTGTGCGCTCTATCCTCTAGTGGCTGATCTACCGTCATTACACTCGACCCTCGATCATCTCCGCACCTTTCCTTCACCCTGTTCAGCGCTCTATCCTCCTAGTGGCGGATATACCGTCAACTACACATTGACATGTTAATATCTCACAATACAATGGCCACATCCTCAGCACAAGCTCCAGCCCCCACCCTCTTGCCCGATGTGGCAACCCCCCCGCTCGGCTCTCTATATAAGGACTTGTTGCAGCAGCCTGTTTCTCACTCCCACCTGAAGACGGTTGCTTGTGTGGCAATCGAAACGTCGTGATCTATTATTATTATTATTTGTCTTCTTCTACCTAAGGGACCTTACCGAAAAAACCAAAGAGTATGGATTCCTGCAGTCACGAAGGCTTCAAATCAATATTTATTATTGTGTTTTATATACTTACAAACCTCGCCGCCAGGCGTCAGGAGTCAAAAGGTCACGGGTTCAAATCCAACCGCAGTTATAATATATTTAAAAAAATCACTTCATAAACTATAATTGTCTTTTCTTCATCATTTGTAGCAGTATTTATCGGCATGGTTATGTACAATACAAGAATTCTAGAATTATTTATACAAGATGTTGTTGTATTTTTTAAAAAGTGCATTTTAATACATCAAAGGATCTATGATTACGGGGAGGAACGTTAGTTTTAGCGTCACTCACTCTGCCAAAACTTTAATATGCAGTAGACACACAAATACGTTACAGTACAGTATCACATGTTATATCATGTATGTCTCCACAAAGGAAATGTAAGTTCATGAATTTAAAATAAAATATTCCAGTAATCCTGTCCTGAGATAAGCCACCAAAGGGCTCTGTGTGTTTCTCTCACCCCCTCGTGTGCCGTGCCGGCCTTTATAGGTGCTTGCTCACAGCACTTGCCCCTACAGTCTGTTAAGGCTACACGAGGGATCTTTGTCTTTGTTTCTCTCTGTGTGTGTGTCTCTCTAGGTGTGTCTCTCTGTCTGTGTGTGTCTCTCTGTGTCTCTCTCTGTCTGTGTGTCTCTCTCTCTGTGTCTCTCTCTGTCTGTGTGTGTCTCTCTCTCTGTCTGTGTGTCTCTCTCTGTGTCTCTCTTTGTCTGTTTGTGTCTCTCTGTCTGTGTGTCTCTCTCCGTGTCTCTCTCTGTCTGTGTGTGTCTTTCTCTCTCTGTCTGTGTGTGTCTCTCTCTCTCTGTGTCTCTCTCTGTCTGTGTGTCTCTCTCTGTCTGTGTGTCTCTCTCTCTCTGTATGTCTCTCTATCTGTGTGTGTCTCTGTGTGTGTCTCTCTGCGTATGTGTCTCTCTCTGTCTGTGTGTGTCTCTCTCTGTCTGTGTGTCTCTCTCCGTCTGTTTGTGTCTCCTGCTGTGCGCTCTATCCTCTAGTGGCTGATCTACCGTCATTACACTCGACCCTCGATCATCTCCGCACCTTTCCTTCACCCTGTTCAGCGCTCTATCCTCCTAGTGGCGGATATACCGTCAACTACACATTGACATGTTAATATCTCACAATACAATGGCCACATCCTCAGCACAAGCTCCAGCCCCCACCCTTTTGCCCGATGTGGCAACCCCCCCTCCCCCCTCTCGGCTCTCTATATAAGGACTTGTTGCAGCAGCCTGTTTCTCACTCCCACCTGAAGACGGTTGCTTGTGTGGCAATCGAAACGTCGTGATCTATTATTATTATTTGTCTTCTTCTACCTAAGGGACCTTACCGAAAAAACCAAAGAGTATGGATTCCTGCAGTCACGAAGGCTTCAAATCAATATTTATTATTGTGTTTTATATACTTACAAACCTCGCCGCCAGGCGTCAGGAGTCAAAAGGTCACGGGTTCAAATCCAACCGCAGTTATAATATATTTAAAAAAATCACTTCATAAACTATAATTGTCTTTTCTTCATCATTTGTAGCAGTATTTATCGGCATGGTTATGTACAATACAAGAATTCTAGAATTATTTATACAAGATGTTATTGTATTAAAAAATAAATGCATTTTAAAATACTTTAACGGATCTATAATTACTGGGATCAACGTTAGTTTTAGCCTCACTCACGCTGCGAAAACTTTAAAATGCAGTAGACACACAAATACGTTACAGTACAGTATCACATGTGATGTCATGTATGTCTCCACATATGAAATATAAGTTAATTAATGTAAAATAAAATATCGCAGTAACCCTGTACCGTGATGAGCCATCAAAGGGCTCGCCATAGGCCCGGAGTGCAATACTCCACCGTAGCCACACGGCGGCGGCGGTCGATAGGTCGCGAGTTCAAATCCAACCCGATAAAAACTTTTTTAATGACTTTTAAACAATCATATTTACTTAGTCATTTATTGCGGTGTTTATCGGGAGGATGAAATTAAACAAAATATTCTGAAAGTATGTACACCGGATTTGTCAATGTTTAAAAGTGATTAACACATTGAAGATGTACGGCCGGGAGACAGGTAGCAGTTATATGGCCAGGATGTGCCGTTGGTTATCAACTGGCGCAGTGGCGCACTGGGCTAAGCCCCTCGACTTTTTATTAAGGGGGTCTAACGCAGGTTCCGGGAACCACCAAATTCGTAGGAGGGGCTTCCATTCAAAATCAATCCACTAGCATTAGGTGAGAAGGTGTCGCGCCTGCCTGTAGGTTCATTCAGTACCGTGATGCCTTAGGCCCCCTTTTTAATTTAATAATTATTATTGTGTTTTATATACTTACAAACCTCGCCGTCAGGCGTCAGGAGTCAAAAGGTCACAGGTTCAAATCCAACCGCCGGTATAATATTTTTAAAACCATTCACTTCATAAACTATAATTTTCTTTATTTCGCCATTTGTAGCAGTATTTATCGGCACGGTAATGTACAATACTAAAATTCCAGAAATATTTATACAAGATGTTGTTGTATTTTTAAAAAGTGCATTTTAATACATCAAAGGATCTATGATTACGGGGAGGAACGTTAGTTTTAGCGTCACTCACTCTGCCAAAACTTTAATATGCAGTAGACACACAAATACGTTACAGTACAGTATCACATGTTATATCATGTATGTCTCCACAAAGGAAATGTAAGTTCATGAATTTAAAATAAAATATTCCAGTAATCCTGTCCTGAGATAAGCCACCAAAGGGCTCTGTGTGTTTCTCTCACCCCCTCGTGTGCCGTGCCGGCCTTTATAGGTGCTTGCTCACAGCACTTGCCCCTACAGTCTGTTAAGGCTACACGAGGGATCTTTGTCTTTGTTTCTCTCTGTGTGTGTGTCTCTCTAGGTGTGTCTCTCTGTCTGTGTGTGTCTCTCTGTGTCTCTCTCTCTGTCTGTGTGTCTCTCTCTCTGTCTGTGTGTCTCTCTCTGTGTCTGTCTTTGTCTGTTTGTATCTCTCTGTCTGTGTGTCTCTCTCCGTGTCTCTCTCTGTCTGTGTGTGTCTTTCTCTCTCTGTCTGTGTGTGTCTCTCTCTCTCTGTGTCTCTCTCTGTCTGTGTGTCTCTCTCTGTCTGTGTGTGTGTCTCTCTCTCTGTATGTCTCTCTATCTGTGTGTGTCTCTGTGTGTGTCTCTCTGCGTATGTGTCTCTCTCTGTCTGTGTGTGTCTCTCTCTGTCTGTGTGTCTCTCTCCGTCTGTTTGTGTCTCCTGCTGTGCGCTCTATCCTCTAGTGGCTGATCTACCGTCATTACACTCGACCCTCGATCATCTCCGCACCTTTCCTTCACCCTGTTCAGCGCTCTATCCTCCTAGTGGCGGATATACCGTCAACTACACATTGACATGTTAATATCTCACAATACAATGGCCACATCCTCAGCACAAGCTCCAGCCCCCACCCTCTTGCCCGATGTGGCAACCCCCCCTCCCCCCTCTCGGCTCTCTATATAAGGACTTGTTGCAGCAGCCTGTTTCTCACTCCCACCTGAAGACGGTTGCTTGTGTGGCAATCGAAACGTCGTGATCTATTATTATTATTTGTCTTCTTCTACCTAAGGGACCTTACCGAAAAAACCAAAGAGTATGGATTCCTGCAGTCACGAAGGCTTCAAATCAATATTTATTATTGTGTTTTATATACTTACAAACCTCGCCGCCAGGCGTCAGGAGTCAAAAGGTCACGGGTTCAAATCCAACCGCAGTTATAATATATTTAAAAAATCACTTCATAAACTATAATTGTCTTTTCTTCATCATTTGTAGCAGTATTTATCGGCATGGTTATGTACAATACAAGAATTCTAGAATTATTTATACAAGATGTTATTGTATTAAAAAATAAATGCATTTTAAAATACTTTAACGGATCTATAATTACTGGGATCAACGTTAGTTTTAGCCTCACTCACGCTGCGAAAACTTTAAAATGCAGTAGACACACAAATACGTTACAGTACAGTATCACATGTGATGTCATGTATGTCTCCACATATGAAATATAAGTTTATTAATGTAAAATAAAATATCGCAGTAATCCTGTACCGTGATGAGCCATCAAAGGGCTCGCCATAGGCCCGGAGTGCAATACTCCACCGTAGCCACACGGCGGCGGCGGTCGATAGGTCGCGAGTTCAAATCCAACCCGATAAAAACTTTTTTAATGACTTTTAAACAATCATATTTACTTAGTCATTTATTGCGGTGTTTATCGGGAGGATGAAATTAAACAAAATATTCTGAAAGTATGTACACCGGATTTGTCAATGTTTAAAAGTGATTAACACATTCAAGATGTACGGCCGGGAGACAGGTAGCAGTTATATGGCCAGGATGTGCCGTTGGTTATCAACTGGCGCAGTGGCGCACTGGGCTAAGCCCCTCGACTTTTTATTAAGGGGGTCTAACGCAGGTTCCGGGAACCACCAAATTCGTAGGAGGGGCTTCCATTCTAAATCAATCCACTAGCATTAGGTGAGAAGGTGTCGCGCCTGCCTGTAGGTTCATTCAGTACCGTGATGCCTTAGGCCCCCTTTTTAATTTAATTATTATTATTGTGTTTTATATACTTACAAACCTCGCCGTCAGGCGTCAGGAGTCAAAAGGTCACAGGTTCAAATCCAACCGCCGGTATAATATTTTTAAAACCATTCACTTCATAAACTATAATTTTCTTTATTTCGCCATTTGTAGCAGTATTTATCGGCACGGTAATGTACAATACTAAAATTCCAGAAATATTTATACAAGATGTTGTTGTATTTTTAAAAAAGTGCATTTTAATACATCAAAGGATCTATGATTACGGGGAGGAACGTTAGTTTTAGCGTCACTCACTCTGCCAAAACTTTAATATGCAGTAGACACACAAATACGTTACAGTACAGTATCACATGTTATATCATGTATGTCTCCACAAAGGAAATGTAAGTTCATGAATTTAAAATAAAATATTCCAGTAATCCTGTCCTGAGATAAGCCACCAAAGGGCTCTGTGTGTTTCTCTCACCCCCTCGTGTGCCGTGCCGGCCTTTATAGGTGCTTGCTCACAGCACTTGCCCCTACAGTCTGTTAAGGCTATACGAGGGATCTTTGTCTTTGTTTCTCTCTGTGTGTGTGTCTCTCTAGGTGTGTGTCTCTCTCTGTCTGTGTGTATCTCTCTCTGTATGTGTCTATGTGTGTGTCTCTCTATGTGTCTCTCTCTGTCTGTGTGTGTCTCTCTCTGTGTGTCCCTGTGTGTGTGTGTCTCTCTGGTGGGGAGCAATAGTGTAGCGGTTAGCGCCTTGCACTATGAACCTGGCGACCTGTGTTCAATTCCCGCTCACGGCCTACACCAGTGACGATTATCTGAACCGGTCCCGGGCCTCCCCTAGGTCGACTCAGCCTCAAATGAGTACCTGGTGCGGTGTGTAAACATTGCCACTTGGGAGACAAAGGCGGTCGAGCGTGGTGCTGGCCACCCACCCCCTCGTGTACCGTTCCAACCTTCAAAGGCGCTTGCTAACAGCACTTGCCCCTACAGTCTGTTAAGGCTATACGGGGGATCTTTGTCTTTGTTTCTCTGTGTGTGTCTCTCTCTCTCTGTGTCTCTCTCTGTCTGTGTATGTCTCTCTGTGTGTGTCTCTGTCTGTGTATGTCTCTCTGTGTGTGTATCTCTCTGTGTCTCTCTCTGTCTGTGTGTCTCTCTCTGTGTGTCTCTCTGTGTGTCTCTCTCTCTGTCTGTTTGTGTCTCTCTCTGTCTGTGTGTGTCTCTCTCTGTCTGTGTGTCTCTCTCCGTCTGTTTGTGTCTCCTGCTGTGCGCTCTATCCTCTAGTGGCTGATCTACCGTCATTACACTCGACCCTCGATCATTCTCCGAGCCTTTCCTTCACCCTGTTCAGCGCTCTATCATCCTAGTGGCGGATATACCGTCAACTACACATTGACATGTTAATATCTCACAATACAATGGCCACATCCTCAGCACAAGCTCCAGCCCCCACCCTCTTGCCCGACGTGGCAACCCCCCCTCCCCCCTCTCGGCTCTCTATATAAGGACTTGTTGCAGCAGCCTGTTTCTCACTCACACCTGAAGACGGTTGCTTGTGTGGAAATCGAAACGTCGTGATCTAGTATTATTTGTCTTCTTCTTCTTCTACCTAAGGGACCTTACCGAAAAAACCAAAGAGTATGGATTCCTGCAGTCACGAAGGCTTTCAATCAAGATTTATTATTATTGTGTTTTATATACTTACAAACCTCGCCGCCAGGCGTCAGGAGTCAAAAGGTCACGGGTTCAAATCCAACCACAGTTATAATATATTTTTAAAAAAATCACTTCATAAACTATAATTTTCTTTTCTTCATCATTTGTAGCAGTATTTATCGGCACCGTTATGTACAATACAAGAATTCTAGAATTATTTATAGAAGATTTGCTATTGTATTTAAAAAAATGCATTTTAATACTTGAACGGATGTATGATTACTGGGATCAACGTTAGTTTTAGCCTCACTCACGCTGCCGAAACTTTAATATGCAGTAGACACACAAATACGTTACAGTACAGTATCACATGTTATGTCATGTATGTCTCCACATATGAAATATAAGTTTATTAATGTAAAATAAAATATCGCAGTAATCCTGTACCGTGATGAGCCATCAAAGGGCTCGCCATAGGCCCGGAGTGCAATACTCCACCGTAGCCACACGGCGGCGGCGGTCGATAGGTCGCGAGTTCAAATTCAAACCCCGGGCCTCGAGTCTCAGTCACATTCAGTATCGACACACACTCGCCCTCTTGCTTTAACGTTTATTTATTAGTCATTGCAACAAAAAAAAATTCACATTGTACAAAAAACTCAACACTTCAATACAAGAGAATATATTGGGAGACGTTTCAGGCTTTGCCCCTTATTCATAGCAGTTACATTTTTGCGTGGAGTTGTTATCGCTCTACGGTTATAGGATCCAATCACGGCCGTGTGACTAATTAACTAGCCTTCCGCACGTCCAAGGACGGGTGTGGTTCAGTAAATCTGAAACTTGCAAGCGAAAAGCAGACCGCGACTTGATATATTCATTGCGTCATTGGTGACTGACTTGTTTCATTTTAAGGTTATAATGCCTCGTTCATCATGACGTCATTTTTACTTCTATGTCTCAACAACAGCGTTACGGAGATCACGTGACGTGAGGGTTCTGCCTTTGTAGTGAGGGTTGTGAGTTGACGCCGAGGAGGGGGGCGGAGGCGCCACGCCCCCCATGTGGAGTGACGTCACCCGTTAATTATTATGAATGGTGGGGGGGGGGGTGTCCATGTGGAGGACGTCACCTGCTCATGATTATTAATGAGGGGGGTGTCCATGTGGAGTGACGTCACCTGCTCATGATTATTAATGAGGGGGATGTCCATGTGGAGTGACGTCACCTGCTCATGATTATTACTGAGGGGGGTGTCCATGTGGAGGACGTCACCTGCTCATGATTATTAATGAGGGGGTGTCCATGTGGAGTGACGTCACCTGCTCATGATTATTAATGAGGGGGGGTGTCCATGTGGAGGACGTCACCTACTCATGATTATTAATGAGGGGGTGTCCATGTTGAGGACGGCCCCTTAAATATACTTTATATATTTAAGGGGCTGTTCATAAATGATGTCAGGCACCTAGAGGGGGGGGGGGGGGGTCAGACGTTTGTGACGATGTGTGACGATGAAGGGTGGGGGTTGAGAAATGTGACGTCACATCAAAATGCGCAACTTTAAATAAATATAGACAACACGTTCTCCTTAATAAATATACTTTTTTTTAAATAAATGTTTTCTCCTACAACAACAGAGTGCAGCTCCGCATTAAATACGCACTACAATGACAATAGTTTAAAGCGATTTGAAGCATGTTTTATAAAAAAAAAATGGGGGGTGGGGGCAGAGCTTTGTGACGTCATATTTGAGGGGGGGTGTGTCTGACTTTGTGACGCCGTGTGACGGGGGAGGGGGAGGAGAGGGGGGTCAAAAATCGTCCAAAATCGCGTGACGTCATTTATGGACGGCCCCCCTAGGTAGAGTAGTGACGGGCAGAGAGCTGTTTCAGGGGACGGGATGTGTCTGGGTGCGGGGTTGCCACACTTCGGGGCTGGCGACCCGCCACGCCAGTGCCGTCATCGCCCCAAGCGCCTCTCCTCTCACGTTCGGGTGAAGCTTGCGCTGGCAACGCTGCACGCGCCTGATGATTGATAAATCCGTCGCGCACTGCATTTGCCCAACGTAGGAACCCCCGTGTTCGATGTCGTAATGCATGGCAGCAAATATATTTATAGATTTGAAGCTTTCGTGACTACAATGATTCGTACTCTTTGTTTTCTCTCTTCGGTAAAGTCACGTAGGTAAAAATAAAATACATTTAGTTTTGATTTAAAGCTTTCGTGACTGCAGGGATTCATATTCTTTCGGTATTTTAATATTTTAAAATAATATTTTATTGGTTCCCTTCTACGTGACTTTACCGAAAGAACCAAGAATATAAATGTAGTTGTTCTTCATTTTTTATTTTACCTACGTGACTTTACCGAAAAACCCAAAAGAGTAGCAAATACATTACTTAGTCAGGGCCAGGCATGGTGCTGTTATATTAAACAAGACACATAATAATAAACACGGAACTACCGTAACAACTATATACACTCATTAAGTAAACGCGTGTCACCAAAGTTAAAATCCAGAACGCCTGCTAGTTGGTTGGAGGGTATTTTCGTGAAAAAAAGCGGAGAGATTGAAGCATCAGTTCCCAGGAGATCATCCGCCTCCTCTTTCCTCCCATATCTAAAGTACAATTGACACATCCCATCGGCCAACGCGGCCTTCTTGTGTGGGAGTACACAACAATCAGCAGTGTTGCTTCAACACAAGCAAACTCTGGACAGGTTTCGACCATTCAGCGTCTCTCTCTCTCGTCAGTCGCCAGGCAAGAGTGAACCAAATACTGGCTTCATGTTTTACAGAGGCAAGGAACGCCACTGCTATTTATATTATTTATTTATGTAGTTTATTGTAAAAAAAATTCGGTCACAGTCCCTATGATCATTGTTACGTTGCAATTATGGCTTTAGTTTTTGGTGATTTCGAAAACGTTTTTTTGGGTTTGGACATGTTTGTTTTGTTGTAGCTCGGAGTTAGACTGATGGCCTTAATCTAAGTTTTCTTGTGGTTGTTGTTGTTGTTTGACTTACATCCCACTGGGATTTTTTGCACAGAGCGTTGGTGGTGTACGGTGATTTTTTTCAGGAATATTTTGCTGTTTTTTTCCATGGATTTTCTGTTTTGCCCAGTCACACAAAGTCACTTTAAGATGTTTTTTATTGTTCGTGTTTTTGTTTAGTGAGGTTGCACCCGATTCAAGAGCCGAATGGCTCACAGGGCTATACCAAAATAAATAGACTGAATATTTATATCAGATTTGAAACACGGCAAAACGAATTCTTCTGCCGTAGCTGATCACTGTTACAACGCTGTGGGTGATCACGATATAATTTTCTCCGATACCAAGGTTCTTTGCAAACCCACGGGTTTTTATCAGAGATTTGTTCACGAGGCAATTCAGATCTACAAACACAGACACAATTTCAACCGAGAAGATGGTTTCAAATTAAGCAACCATTGGAAAGATGTTCTAAATCTAACCAAACATTAAACTAATTTTCAATGGTACAGTATATTTTTGAAGTAGTGGTACCCCAAACTTTCGCAGCTCTTAAAAATTCCCTTTTCACCCCATCAATAGGGAAACTCCCCCCCCCCTCCGCGACAACCTACATGTGCACCCGCACGTACACCACCTCTATGCTAAGTCGGCCAATCAAATGCTAATTTTTATGCTAATTCCTTTGTCAAGGCACCTTGTTTCCTCGCACACAGCTTAAAGGTCGCGGTCTGAGCGTGGCTGTGTTTCACTCCAGCGCTGTCCTCGAGACCGCCTGATCCCTTCACCTGATGAAGGCCGCTTGTGTTGTGGCCGAAACGTCGTGATTTTTGTTGTTTTATTTTTTACCTAAGTGACTTTACCGAATAGAACCAAAGAGTATGGATCTATGATTACTGGGAGCAACGTTAGTTTTAGCGTCACTCACGCTACCAAAACTTTAATATGCAGTAGACACACAAATACATTACAGTACAGTATCACATGTTATGTCATGTATGACTCCACAAAGGAAATGTAAGTTCATGTATTTAAAATAAAATATTCCAGTAATCCTGTCCTGAGATAAGCCACCAAAGGGCTCTGTGTGTTTCTCTCACACCCTCGTGTGCCGTGCCGGCCTTTATAGGTGCTTGCTCACAGCACTTGCCCCTACAGTCTGTTAAGGCTATACGGGGGATATTTGTCTTTGTTTCTCTCTCTGTGTGTGTCTCTCTAGGTGTGTCTCTCTGTCTGTTAGTGTCTCTCTGTCTCTCTCTCTCTGTGTCTCTGTCTGTCTGTGTGTATCTCTATGTCTGTGTGTCTCTCTCTGTCTGTGTGTGTCTCTCTCTGTGTGTGTCTCTTCTCTGTGTGTGTGTTTCTCTCTGTCTGTGTGAGTGTCTCTCTGCGTGTGTGTCTCTCTCCGTCTGTTTGTGTCTCCTGCTGTGCGCTCTATCCCCCTAGTGGCTGATCTACCGTCATTACACTCGACCCTCGATCATCTCCGCGCCTTTCCTTCACCCTGTTCAGCGCTCTATCCTCCTAGTGGCGGATATACCGTCAACTACACATTGACATGTTAATATCTCACAATACAATGGCCACATCCTCAGCACAAGCTCCAGCCCCCACCCTCTTGCCCGATGTGGCAACCCCCCCTCCCCCCTCTCGGCTCTCTATATAAGGACTTGTTGCAGCAGCCTGTTTCTCACTCCCACCTGAAGACGGTTGCTTGTGTGGCAATCGAAACGTCGTGATCTATTATTATTTGTCTTCTTCTACCTAAGGGACCTTACCGAAAGAACCAAAGAGTATGGATTCCTGCAGTCACGAAGGCTTCAAATCAATATTTATTATTATTGTGTTTTATATACTTACAAACCTCGCCGCCAGGCGTCAGGAGTCAAAAGGTCACGGGTTCAAATCCAACCGCAGTTATAATATATTTTAAAAATTCACTTCATTAACTATAATTTTCTTTACTTCGCCATTTGTAGCAGTATTTATCGGCACGGTTATGTACAATACTAAAATTCCAGAACTATTTATACAAGATGTGTTGTTGTATTTTTTTAAAATGCATTTTAAAATACTGCAACGGATCTATGATTACTGGGAGCAACGTTAGTTTTAGCGTCACTCACGCTGCCGAAACTTTAATATGCAGTAGACACACAAATACGTTACAGTACAGTATCACATGCTATGTCATGTATGTCTCCACATATGAAATATAAGTTTATTAATGTAAAATAAAATATCGCAGTAATCCTGTACCGTGATGAGCCATCAAAGGGCTCGCCATAGGCCCGGAGTGCAATACTCCACCGTAGCCACACGGCGGCGGCGGTCGATAGGTCGCGAGTTCAAATCCAACCCGATAAAAACTTTTTTTAATGACTTTTAAACAATCATATTTACTTAGTCATTTATTGCGGTGTTTATCGGGAGGATGAAATTAAACAAAATATTCTGAAAGTATGTATACCGGATTTGTCAATTTTCAAAAGCGATTAATACATCGAAGATGTACGGCCGGGGGACAGGTAGCAGTTATATGGCCAGGATGTGCCGTTGGTTATCAACTGGCGCAGTGGCGCACTGGGCTAAGCCCGTCGACTTTTTATTAAGGGGGTCTAACGCAGGTTCCGGGAACCACCAAATTCGTAGGAGGGGCTTCCATTCAAAATCAATCCACTAGCATTAGGTGAGAAGGTGTCGCGCCTGCCTGTAGGTTCATTCAGTACCGTGATGCCTTAGGCCCCCTTTTTAATTTAATTATTATTATTGTGTTTTATATACTTACAAACCTCGCCGCCAGGCGTCAGGAGTCAAAAGGTCACAGGGTTCAAATCCAATCCGCCGGTATAATATTTTAAAAACATTCACTTCATAAACTATAATTTTCTTTACTTTCGCCATTTGTAGCAGTATTTATCGGCACGGTAATGTACAATACTAAAATTCCAGAAATATTTATACAAGATGTTGTTGTATTTTTAAAAAAGTGCATTTTAATACTTCAACGGATCTATGATTACGGGGAGGAACGTTAGTTTTAGCGTCACTCACGCTGCCAAAACTTTAATATGCAGTAGACACACAAATACGTTACAGTACAGTATCACATGTTATGTCATGTATATCTCCACAAAGGACATGTAAGTTAATGAATTTAAAATAAAATATTCCAGCAATCCTGTCCTGTGATAATCCACCAAAGGGCTCTGTGTGTTTCTCTCACCCCCTCGTATGTCGTGCCGGCCTTTATAGGTGCTTGCTCACAGCACTTGCCCCTACAGTCTGTTAAGGCTATACGGGGGATCTTTGTCTTTGTTTCTCTCTCTCTGTGTGTCTCTCTAGGTGTGTGTCTCTCTCTGTCTGTGTGTATCTCTCTCTGTATGTGTCTGTGTGTGTGTCTCTCTATGTGTCTCTCTCTGTCTGTGTGTGTCTCTCTCTGTGTGTCCCTGTGTGTGTGTCTCTCTGGTGGGGAGCAATAGTGTAGCGGTTAGCGCCCTGCACTATGAACCTGGCGACCTGTGTTCAATTCCCGCTCACGGCCTACACCAGTGACGATTATCTGAACCGGTCCCGGGCCTCCCCTAGGTCGACTCAGCCTCAAATGAGTACCTGGTGCGGTGTGTAAACATTGCCACTTGGGAGACAAAGGCGGTCGAGCGTGGTGCTGGCCACCCACCCCCTCGTGTACCGTTCCAACCTTCAAAGGCGCTTGCTAACAGCACTTGCCCCTACAGTCTGTTAAGGCTATACGGGGGATCTTTGTCTTTGTTTCTCTGTGTGTGTCTCTCTCTCTGTGTCTCTCTCTGTCTGTGTATGTCTCTCTGTGTGTGTGTCTCTGTCTGTGTATGTCTCTCTGTGTGTGTATCTCTCTCTGTGTCTCTCTCTGTCTGTGTGTGTCTCTCTGTGTGTCTCTCTCCGTCTGTTTGTGTCTCTCTCTGTCTGTGTGTGTCTCTCTCTCTGTGTGTCTCTCTCCGTCTGTTTGTGTCTCCTGCTGTGAGCTCTATCCCCCTAGTGGCTGATCTACCGTCAATACACTCGACCCTCGATCTTCTCCGAGCTTTTCCTTCACCCTGTTCATCTCTATCATCCTAGTGGCGGATATACCGTCAACTACACATTGACATGTTAATATCTCACAATACAATGGCCACATCCTCAGCACAAGCTCCAGCCCCCACCCTCTTGCCCGACGTGGCAACCCCCCCTCCCCCCTCTCGGCTCTCTATATAAGGACTTGTTGCAGCAGCCTGTTTCTCACTCACACCTGAAGACGGTTGCTTGTGTGGAAATCGAAACGTCGTGATCTAGTATTATTTGTCTTCTTCTTCTTCTACCTAAGGGACCTTACCGAAAAAACCAAAGAGTATGGATTCCTGCAGTCACGAAGGCTTCAAATCAATATTTATTATTGTGTTTTATATACTTACAAACCTCGCCGCCAGGCGTCAGGAGTCAAAAGGTCACGGGTTCAAATCCAACCACAGTTATAATATATTTTTAAAAAATCACTTCATAAACTATAATTTTCTTTTCTTCATCATTTGTAGCAGTATTTATCGGCACCGTTATGTACAATACAATAATTCTAGAATTCATCTTCTTTGGTTCTTTCGGTAAAGTCACGTAGAATGAGAATAAAATAATAAATTGATAAAATAAAATAACACAATAATATTCTCACGACGTTTTGGCCACAACACAAGCGGCCTTCATCAGGTGAAGGGAGCGAGACTGTCTGGTAGGACAGCGCTGGAGTGAGAGAGCCACGTTCAGATCACGGCTTTTAAGCTGTGTGAGAGGAACAAAGAGCCTTGACGAAGGAATTAGCATAAAATTTAGCATTGAAAAGGCTGAATGATTAGCTTGTGACTGGTCACAGAAATAGCTATGTTAAAAGTTAAAGCATACACATCCGCAGAGGCACCCATTGTTAAAAGGAATTAGCATAGAATTTAGCATTGAAATAGCTAAATTAAGGCATTCGCTTGTAACTGCTACAGAAATAGTTACGTTGAAGTCAGAGCATACACATTCACCGAGGCACTTAGTACAAATCAAAACAGGAGAATTTAGCATTGAAATAACTAGGCGAATTTAGCATTGAAATAACTGGGTGATTTGCTGGTGACTGGTCACAGAATACTATATAGTGAACCAATAAAAACTAAAATATAAATTACCTTCATGTTATCAATAAACTCTATATTCTCCAATCAGCTAAGCTACCACCCATTTTTTCGCCATATAGCATTGTGATATATAACGACTTATGGTTGGTAGCTTAGCTGATTGGAGAATATAGAGTTTATTGATAACATGAAGGTAATTTATATTTTAGTTTTTATTGGTTCACTATATAGTATATAGTATTCTGTGACCAGTCACCAGCAAATCACCCAGTTATTTCAATGCTAAATTCGCCTAGTTATTTCAATGCTAAATTCTCCTGTTTTGATTTGTACTAAGTGCCTCGGTGAATGTGTATGCTCTGACTTCAACGTAACTATTTCTGTAGCAGTTACAAGCGAATGCCTTAATTTAGCTATTTCAATGCTAAATTCTATGCTAATTCCTTTTAACAATGGGTGCCTCTGCGGATGTGTATGCTTTAACTTTTAACATAGCTATTTCTGTGACCAGTCACAAGCTAATCATTCAGCCTTTTCAATGCTAAATTTTATGCTAATTCCTTCGTCAAGGCTCTTTGTTCCTCTCACACAGCTTAAAAGCCGTGATCTGAACGTGGCTCTCTCACTCCAGCGCTGTCCTACCAGACAGTCTCGCTCCCTTCACCTGATGAAGGCCGCTTGTGTTGTGGCCGAAACGTCGTGAGAATATTATTGTGTTATTTTATTTTATCAATTTATTATTTTATTCTCATTCTACGTGACTTTACCGAAAGAAGAAAAGAAGATGAATCATTGCAGTCACGAAAGCTTTAAATCGAAAATTCTAGAATTATTTATAGAAGATTTGCTATTGTATTTAAAAAAATGCATTTTAATACTTGAACGGATGTATGATTACTGGGATCAACGTTAGTTTTAGCCTCACTCACGCTGCCGAAACTTTAATATGCAGTAGACACACAAATACGTTGCAGTACAGTATCACATGTTATGTTATGTATGTCTCCACATATTAAATATAAGTTAATTAATGTAAAATAAAATATCGCAGTAATCCTGTACCGTGATGAGCCATCAAAGGGCTCGCCATAGGCCCGGAGTGCAATACTCCACCGTAGCCACACGGCGGCGGCGGTCGATAGGTCGCGAGTTCAAATCCAAACTCCGGGCCTCGAGTCTCAGCCACATTCAGTATCGACACACACTCGCCCTCTTGCTTTAACGTTTATTTCATTAGTCATTGCAACAACAAAAAAATTCACGTTGTACAAAAAACTCAACACTTCAATACAAGAGAATATATTGGGAGACGTTTCAGGCTTTGCCCCTTATTCATAGCAGTTACATTTTTGCGTGGAGTTGTTATCGCTCTACGGTTATAGGATCCAATCACGGCCGTGTGACTAATTAAGTAGCCTTCCGCACGTCCAAGGACGGGTGTGGTTCAGTAAATCTGAAACTTGCAAGCGAAAAGCAAACCGCGACTTGATATATTCATTGCGTCATTGGTGACTGACTTGTTTCATTTTAAGGTTATAATGCCTCGTTCATCATGACGTCATTTTTACTTTGATGTCTCAACAATAGCGTTACGGAGATCACGTGACGTGAGGGTTCTGCCTTTGTAGTGAGCGTTGTGAGTTGACGCCGAGGAGGGGGGCGGAGTCGCCACGCCCCCCATGTAGAGTGACGTCACCCGTTAATTATTATGAATGGTGGGGGTGGGGTCCATGTGGAGGACGTCACCTGCTCATGATTATTAATGAGGGGGGTGTCCATGTGGAGTGACGTCACCTGCTCATGATTATTAATGAGGGGGATGTCCATGTGGAGTGACGTCACCTGCTCATGATTATTAATGAGGGGGGTGTCCATGTGGAGGACGTCACCTGCTCATGATTATTAATGAGGGGGTGTCCATGTGGAGTGACGTCACCTGCTCATGATTATTAATGAGGGGGGTGTCCATGTGGAGGACGGCCCCTTAAATATATAAATAATGTCGCGCACCTAGAGGGGGGGGGGGGGGGTCAGACGTTTGTGACGATGTGTGACGAGAAAGGGGGGTGGGGGTTGAGAAATGTGACGTCACATCAAAATGCGCAACTTTAAATAAATATAGACAACACGTTCTCCTTAATAAATATACTTTTTTTAAAATAAATGTTTCTCCATCAACAACAGAGTGCAGCTCCGCATTAAATACGCACTACAATGACAATAGTTTAAAGCGATTTGAAGCATGTTTTATAAAAAAAAATTGGGGGGTGGGGGCAGAGCTTTGTGACGTCATATTTGAGGGGGGTGTCTGACTTTGTGACGCCGTGTGACGGGGGAGGGAGAGGAGGGGGGGTGTCAAAAATCGTCCAAAATCGCGTGACGTCATTTATGGACGGCCACCCTAGGTAGAGTAGTGACGGGCAGAGAGCTGTTTCAGGGGACGGGATGTGTCTGGGTGCGGGGTTGCCACACTTCGGGGCTGGCGACCCGCCACGCCAGTGCCGTCATCGCCCCAAGCGCCTCTCCTCTCACGTTCGGGTGAAGCTTGCGCTGGCAACGCTGCACGCGCCTGATGATTGATAAATCCGTCGCGCACTGCATTTGCCCAACGTAGGAACCCCCGTGTTCGATGTCGTAATGCATGGCAGCAAATATATTTATAGATTTGAAGCTTTCGTGACTACAATGATTCGTACTCTTTGTTTTCTCTCTTCGGTAAAGTCACGTAGGTAAAAAATAAAATACATTTAGTTTTGATTTAAAGCTTTCGTGACTGCAGGGATTCATATTGTTTCGCTATTTTAATATTTTAAAATAATATTTTATCGGTTCCCTTCTACGTGACTTTACCGAAAGAACCAAGAATATAAATTGAGTTGTTTTTCATTTTTTATTATTATTTTTTTACCTATGTGACTTTACCGAAAAACCCAGAGTAGCAAATACATTACTTAGTCAGGGCCAGGCATGGTGCTGTTGTATTATACAAGACACATAATAATAAACACGGAACTACGGTAACAACTATATACACTCATTAAGTAAACGCGTGTCACCAAAGTTAAAATCCAGAACGCCTGCTAGTTGGTTGTAGGGTATTTTCGTGAAAAAAAAAGGCGGAGAGATTGAAGCATCAGTTCCCAGGAGATCATCCGACTCCTCTTTCCTCCCATATCTAAAGTACAATTGATACATCCCATCAGCCAACGCGGCCTTCTTGTGTGGGAGTACACAACAATCAGCAGTGTTGCTTCAATACAAGCAAACTCTGGACAGGTTTCGACCATTCAGCGTCTCTTTCTCTCGTCAGTCGCCAGGCAAGAGTGAACCAAATACTGGCTTCATGTTTTACAGAGGCAAGGAACGCCACTGCTATTTATATTATTTATTTATGTAATTTATTGTAAAAAAAATTCGGTCACAGTCCCTATGATCACTGTTACGTTGCAATTATGGCTTTAATTTTTGGTGATTTCGAAAACGTTTTTTTTGGGTTTGGACATGTTTGTTTTGTTGTAGTATGGAGTTAGACTGATGGCCTTAATCTAAGTTTTCTTGTGGTTGTTGTTATTTGACTTGCATCCCACTGGGATTTTTTGCACACAGCGTTGATGGTGTACGGTGATTTTTTCAGGAATATTTTTGCTATTTTTGTTTTCCCATGGATTTTCTGTTTTGCCCAGTCACACATAGTCACTTTAAGATGTTTTTATAGTTCGTTTTTTTTTGTTTTGTGAGGTTGCACCCGATTCAAGAGCCGAATGGCTCACAGGGCTATACCAAAATAAATAAACTGAAACTGAATATTTATATCAGATTTGAAACACGGCAAAACGAATTCTTCTGCCGTAGCTGATCACTGTTACAACGCTGTGGGTGATCACGATATAATTTTCTCCGATACCAAGGTTCTTTGCAAACCCACGGGTTTTTATCAGAGATTTGTTCACGAGGCAATTCAGATCTACAAACACAGACACAATTTCAACCGAGAAGATGGTTTCAAATTAAGCAACCATTGGAAAGATGTTCTAAATCGAACCAAACATTAAACTAATTTTCAATGGTACAGTATATTTTTCAAGTAGTGGTACCCCAAACTTTCGCAGCTCTTAAAAATTCCCTTTTCACCCCATCAATAGGTAAACTCCCCCTCCCTCCCCCGCGCCAACCGGCACGTGCACCCGCACGTACACCACCTCTATGCTAAGTCGGCCAATCAAATGCTAATTTTTATGCTAATTCCTTTGTCAAGGCACCTTGTTTCCTCGCACACAGCTTAAAGGTCGCGGTCTGAGCGTGGCTGTGTTTCACTCCAGCGCTGTCCTCGAGACAGCCTGATCCCTTCACCTGATGAAGGCCGCTTGTGTTGTGGCCGAAACGTCGTGATTTTTGTTGTTTTATTTTTTACCTAAGTGACTTTACCGAATAGAACCAAAGAGTATGGATCTATGATTACTGGGAGCAACGTTAGTTTTAGCGTCACTCACGCTACCAAAACTTTAATATGCAGTAGACACACAAATACATTACAGTACAGTATCACATGTTATGTCATGTATGACTCCACAAAGGAAATGTAAGTTCATGTATTTAAAATAAAATATTCCAGTAATCCTGTCCTGAGATAAGCCACCAAAGGGCTCTGTGTGTTTCTCTCACCCCCTCGTGTGACGTGCCGGCCTTTATAGGTGCTTGCTCACAGCACTTGCCCCTACAGTCTGTTAAGGCTATACGGGGGATCTTTGTCTTTGTTTCTCTCTGTGTGTGTGTCTCTCTAGGTGTGTCTCTCTGTCTGTTAGTGTCTCTCTGTCTCTCTCTCTCTGTGTCTCTGTCTGTCTGTGTGTGTATCTCTATGTCTGTGTGTCTCTCTCTGTCTGTGTGTGTCTCTCTCTGTGTGTGTCTCTTCTCTGTGTGTGTGTTTCTCTCTGTCTGTGTGAGTGTCTCTCTGCGTGTGTGTCTCTCTCCGTCTGTTTGTGTCTCCTGCTGTGCGCTCTATCCCCCTAGTGGCTGATCTAGCGTCATTACACTCGACCCTCGATCATCTCCGCGCCTTTCCTTCACCTTGTTCAGCGCTCTATCCTCCTAGTGGCGGATATACCGTCAACTACACATTGACATGTTAATATCTCACAATACAATGGCCACATCCTCAGCAAAAGCTCCAGCCCCCACCCTCTTGCCCGATGTGGCAACCCCCCCTCCCCCCTCTCGGCTCTCTATATAAGGACTTGTTGCAGCAGCGTGTTTCTCACTCCCACCTGAAGACGGTTGCTTGTGTGGAAATCGAAACGTCGTGATCTATTATTATTATTTG